>JACEFZ010014704.1:0-47653 GCA_014155875.1 Cepaea nemoralis | reverse complement strand
CCATTTACAGGTCTCACACACACACATACACGCACTCACTCGCACACGTGAGAATGGAAGGGTTGAGATCATAGCAGATATCACTTAACTCGGGAGATTCCAACACAAGCTCCATCATTTTCAACAGCCAGCTAAGAGTTCCGATATTAATGGCGCCAGCTCTAGTCTGACCGTGTCCGTCTGACCTTTCCCCGAAGTAGTGATTGGCTGCCAGAATTTCTGGTCACTTCATGCCGCTCCATTCTCTCTAGGCTATGATGATTGATGTGTTTATCCAGGCTATGATGATTGATCTGTTCATGCAGGCTATGATGATTGATCTGTTCATGCAGGCTTTGATGATTGATCTGTTCATGCAGGCTATGATAATTGATCTGTTCATCCAGGCTTTCATGATTGATCTGTTCATCCAGGCTTTGATGATTGATCTGTTCATTCAGGCCATGTACATGATCCACACAAGCCCTGACCATGTCTGCCGTATCATCCACTTTAAGACGAACCCACTCCAACTTCAGAGGTACTCGTAACTTATGTCCCAAAGTTATGTAAGAGAAGTTAACATTTTAGTCCAACTGTCCGATATAGATGTTGAACCCGCTATCTCAGCATCAGCGCACTGGATGTTTAAGAGCGAACGAGCTGATCCATTCGGTCATTTAGTGCCTATTTATGTGTATTTAAAAACTACATGTCATCCGTCCAAACAGCAAAAACAAAATAATGCAGCTGTAGTTTCAAAATATGTTGCAAGACCGTCTCAAGCCAAATGATGCAGTTAAACAGGATGCGGAAACAGAGCAGAAAGCCCTAAAGGACATAAATTACAACACTGCTGTGAAAATCCTTGGTCCAGCGCCCCCCCCCCCCCCCCCCACCTCCTCCCCCCGAAAGCATAAACACTGGTTTGATGACAACCAATTGCTGGCCGAGAAACATCTTCTCCACAATGCATATATGAATGATGACCCTACATCAACATAAAAAAGACGCCTTCAATAACATCCGGAGAGTTGTGCAGCAGAAACATCGGCACATGCGAGACTCCTGGCTCAGCAACAAAGCTGGTGATATTCAAAGCCTTGCTAACAAACATGGTATGAAAGCCTTCTACGACTCACTGAAAGCGGTCTATGGTCCTACACCACCAGGCATAGTTCCCCTCCTAAGTGCAGATGGGGGAACACTGGTCGCCGACAAGAAAGAAATGGTCAACGCTTCAGCAACATCTTAAATGCAATCTCCTCCTTCGAAGATGAAAAGCCGTTTGACTCGGGCTCCGAAGGTTATGTTTCGATTCCGGGCCGCGTCCTTCGATTCACGAGTGACATATTTCGGAGACTGCTGGTCGTCGATAGAGCTACGGAGTTCGAGCTTTGTGCGACGCTTTCCGCGCTGCGGAAAGAGACCGAGCCATATGCGATAAACCCTGTGCAATGTAGTCGACCCTGTCGACTATTAAGGGACTTGAGACCATCAAATGCCTTCCTCAAGTCCCCACTAATGACACTCTTGATGACCTGCCAACCGTAATGAGAGTAAACAAAGCCATCCAGCAAATTTCCAGCGGTAAGGCGCCTGGTCTTGACTCTATCCCAGTAGAGATATACAAGGCGCCCGGTCCCTGTCCACCCCATCAGCGATATACAAGACACCTGATCCTGACTCCATCCCACCAGAGATATACAAGGCAGGTGGACCGGTTCTAATAGAGCAGCTTCACCAAGTCTTTACAAACATATGGGTGAGTGAGACCACGCCACAACATATCAAGGTCGCGTCAATAGTCCACCTTTACAAATTTAAAGAATTATGTGACAACCACAGAGGGCCTTGCTTTCAATTGCAGGGAAGATACTCGCCAGAATTCTTCTCAATCGCTTCACGGCCCATCTCGACCAAGGTCTTCTTCCTGAGAGTCAATGTGGCTTCAGAAAAGAACGAGGAACTGTTGACATGATTTTCGCTGCAAGGCAGCTGCTAAAGAAATGTCAGGAACAGAACTGCGAAATGTTCTCCATTTACATTGATCTTACAAAGGATTTTGATACAGTCAGCAGAGAAGAACTGTGGAAGATTATGGCGAAATATGGCTGTCCACGAACGTGTGTCAAAATAGTGCGGCTATTTCATGATAGCATGAAGGCAAGAGTACAGGACAATGGTGTGCTTTCTAAGCCCTTTCCTGTCATCACTGGAGTGAAGCAATGATGTGTTCTGGCACCAACAAAGTTCAGCCTCATGTGTTCAGTTATGCTGACGAATGCCTTCGAGAACAACGACATTGGAATAGACATAAACTACCGTATGGATGGAAAGTTATTCAATCTCAGAAGGCTGAAAGCTAAAACCAAACATGCAGCGACGCCGTCAGAAAGCTGCTGTTTGCTGATGATTGCGCTCTATATGACAACTCAGAGGCAGACATGCAACACAATGTTTCAGCTTTCTCACATGCCTGTGCCAACTTTGGGCTCAATAATATCTTGGAGAAGACTGTAGTTATGTACCAGCCAGTTCCAGGAAATAATCATACCATGCCTAATATCAAGGTGAACGGTCATAGACTAAGTGTTGTGGACAAATTCACCTATCTTGGCAGCACCGTGTCACAAGCTGCCACAATTGGTGACGAAGTAAATACAAGAATCTCCTAGGCCAGCGCGGCCCTTGTTATACTGTACAAGAATGTATGGGACAGAATTGGAATAAGCCTGCAAACAAAGCTGAAAGTCTACAAAGCGGTTATATTATCCACACTGCTATATGCTTGTGAAACCTGGACTGTTTACCAGCGACACGCTAGGAAATTAAACCACTTCCAAGCAGGAAGCTATCGAAGATTAAATGGCAAGACAAGATCCCAGACACTGAAGTTCTAGAAAGAGCATCCATG
This sequence comes from Cepaea nemoralis, assembly GCA_014155875.1. NCBI lineage: Eukaryota > Metazoa > Mollusca > Gastropoda > Stylommatophora > Helicidae > Cepaea > Cepaea nemoralis. The sequence continues at coordinate 44,757 of JACEFZ010014704.1, read as the reverse complement.
CCCAGTATCCACACTCTACTAATGAAGAATCAGATTCGCTGGGCTGGTCACGTATCCCGCATGCCAGATCATAGGCTCCCTATACGAATTTATTTACGGTGGGCTGCGTTGTGGAAAACGCTCCCAAGGCGGCCAGCGGAAACGCTTTAAAAAACACTCTGAAAATCTCACTGAAAGCTTTTGAAATTCATCTTGACACCTGGGAGACTGCAGCCAAAGACCGAAATTCGTAATTCGAAATTAAGCAAGGTTGCAGTCACTCGCGAAGCAACCAGGACTGCAAGAGCTATGAAGAAAAGGCTGAACAGAAAAACCAGAGCAGGAGATCCTCCTGGAACGTCAAGCATTCTTTGCCCACAGTCACAGGAAATTTCGAGCCAAAATAGCCCTTATCAGCCATCTTAGAACTCACGGCTCCATACTTTCAACCCCACTTGATGAAATGAATTTGCATCATCATTCTTGATTGATTGATAGATTGATTGATTGATTGATTGATTTAGTAACCGACATCACAGCATTCGGTGCATTCCCTTAAACGCTTCGTCGCCATCCTCAGCAGCCAGCGAAGAGTTCTAGCACCAATAGTTCCAGTAGCAATCTGATTATATGCCCGTCTCGCCTTTCCTCTGAGCGTCGAGCATCGGCCAGATCTCCTCGTCACTCCTAGCTGCCTCATTCTTGCCAGGCTGTGGTGATCCATTTGCTCCTTTGAGGTGTGCACTTGCCCCGACATGGCCGCAACCACGTCTGCCTTGTCATGTATCAATACTCCACCAAGTTTTGCCAAACCAGCCAATCTGTCCGCCTGTTCATTCCCCAGCACACCGGCATGCTCCGGAGAAAAGATCCAGGTGATGCCTGCAACCCGTGACCTCCGAAACGAAGCAAGCCACTCTGCCCGAAGGCTGCCTGTCCTCACCCTCCTCAGCATGCTTTCTGAGTCAGTTACAATCACGATGTGTGTATGTATCATTCTTTATGGACAAACAACATAACACACACGTGTGTGTATGTGTGTGTGTGTGTGTGTGTGTGTGTGTGTGTGTGTGTGTGTGTGTGTGTGTGAGTGTGCACGTGTTTAGCAATCTCGTCGACACCCTTTTTTTGTATCCCCGTCTCCTTGATCTGGCCAAAGACTGTGCTAATGCACACCAAACTGAAACAGATGATGTCATGCACATACTTGGTAGCAACGGGTACAACGATTGGTTAAAAGAAAATGATAAAATTAGAATCGGGAAGGCTAGAGGGGTGTTTATAAATACTTTTGGCTAGGATAACTAGACAGAACTTTGTTCCAAATTGTAAAAGAAATTGGGGAAACACGGGCTGTGCTGCACAGGATAGCCAAGGATTGCAGTGCTAAGTGCTAAGTGTGAGTTGATTTAGGGTCCCTAACCCCATAGGGGACAGATGACAAGAGAAGAAGCACTGAATATAAAATTTCCATCTATATATCTCAGAACTGCGTTCATGAGTTTTCTACAGTCCTTCAACGGCACATGCGACTAAAAACCTTTACTGTTTAATTAACGTATAACACATGTCTACTTCACGAGCTGATAAGAGATGACATATATCATAAAATAAGTTGCTGATTATTGTGAAAACAAAAATAATATTAATATTTTCAGTTGATTGCTTCTACACACTACTGCCGGACTACAGCAAATATCGGTGTCATTATAGATTTTATTTTGCGATACTCGGCTGCACGCTTGTGAAGACTACAAACTCTAGGTTTGAATACAGGACAGTTTCCTGCTGTGTGTAATCTAATAATTTGAGGGTAAAGTTGTATTGTCTTTACTAGAATTGTATAGATGTGTGTGTGTGTGTGAGTGTGTGTGTGTGAGTTTATGTATATATATATATATATATATATATATATATATATATATATAACAAGAAACGGCAGATGGACAGATGGGTAGAGCACTATTTGGAGCTTTACTCAAGTGAGACCAAACTAGCGGATGATGCCCTCAACGCCATAGAGGCTCTACCAACTCTTGACCACCTGGACACACTTCCCACCATAACAGAAGTTAAGTGTGCTATAAATGAACTTGCATCTGGCAAGGCTCCAGGTAAGGATGGGATTCCAATAGAGGTTATCAGGAGTGGGCAAGACACACTCACTATACAGATCCACCAGCTAATAGAGCTATGCTGGCGGGAAGGACAAGTCCCACAGGATTTCAAAGATTCAAGCATCATAACACTGTACAAGAACAAGGGCGATCGGAGCGACTGCAACAACTATAGGGGTATCTCACTTCTGTGTATTGTTGGAAAAGTATTTGCCAGAATTGTTCTGCGCAGACTTCAAGTCCTAGGAGATCAAGTCTACCCCGAATCACAGTGTGGCTTTCGACAGAACCGGTCTACCACTGATATGATATTCTCATTGCGACAAATGCAAGAAAAATGCCGTGAACAGAATCAACCACTGTTTATTGCCTTCATCGACCTCACAAAGGCATTTGATTTAGTCAGTCGTGAGGGTCTGTTCAAGGCACTAAAGAAGATTGGCTGCCCACCAACTCTTCTGTCCATTGTGGAATCGTTCCACACAGGCATGAAGGGTATAATCAAGTTTGATGGTGCAACTTCTGAAGAATTTGAAATCAAGAGTGGAGTTAAGCAAGGTTGTGTACTAGCTCCCACCCTCTTTGGAATATACTTTTCACTTCTACTGAAATATGCATTTCGTGATGGTGGTATATACATTCACTCACGCTCAGATGGCGGCCTCTACAATGCTCAGAGATTGAAGGCTAAGACCAAAATTAGGAGGGTACTGATCAGAGAGTTGCTTTTTGCAGATGATGCTGCAGTTACGACCCACTCTGAGGAAGAATTGCAATGTCTATATCTGCATTCTCCAATGCTTGTTCTGAATTTGGTTTAACAATTAGCAAAAAGAAGACACAGATTATGTCACAAGGTGCACATGGGGTACCATCAATCTTTATTGACGACGCTGAACTAGAGATAGTAGACCATTTTACATATCTAGGATCAGTGGTTAATAGCAAATTATCCCTAGATCAGGAAATCAACATCCGGATTGGTAAGGCAGCAACAACAATGAACAGGTTAAGAAAAAGAGTCTGGGAGAACAGGAAGCTTACTGCCAAAACAAAAGTCCTTGTCTATCAAGCGTGTGTCCTTAGTACTCTTCTCTAAGGCAGTGAAACCTGGACAACTTACTCACACCAAGAGAACAATTTAAACAGCTTTCATATGCGGTGTTTGCGAAGAATTCTTGGTATTAAGTGGCAAGACAAAATCACAAATACTGAAGTATTGGAAAGATCAGGTTGTGTGACAGTTTATTCCATGCTCAGTCTTCGTAGACTTAGATGGATAGGACATCTTAGGAGGATGGATGATGGTAGAATACCAAAGGATATCTTTTTTGGTGAATTACAGATGGGTAAGAGATCTCAGGGTCGGCCTCTACTACGATACAAAGATCTGTGTAAGCGGGACATGATTGATACAGGCATTGATAATGCACATTGGGAGCAAGTCGCCGCTGAACGTGTTGCATGGAGGGCAAATATCAGAAATGGAATAAAGTCAAAGGATAAAATTATTGCAGAAAAGTCACACACCAAGCGTTTGAGACGTAAGATGGTGCATGATGGTGGAAATGACCACGTGTTCAGATGCACCCACTGTGAACGGACATTTACAGCGCAAATTGGCCTTATCAGTCACACTCGCTACCGCCATAGTTAAAAGTTATTATGCCTTTTTAAAGCACAAACTATCGTCTGTCAAGACGGCAAGGTGCCAATGGATATATATATATATATATATATATATATATATATATATATATATATATATATATATATATATATATATGTGTGTGTGTGTGTGTGTGTGTGTGTGTGTGTTTATGTGTGTGTGCGTATATTGCCTGCTCCGTGGCGAAGGGCTACCAACACAGTTCGTAATCCCGCGTACCCATGTTCGAAACACGGCTATGTTGGTTTATAATGAAATTGTATTGGTGCCGGTCATTCAGAAAGCAATGGCAAACTACTGAACGTAAACTTGCTCAGGAATCACGAACAGCCAAATAATGCTGAGGTTTACTGCTACTTTCTGTAAAGGACATATGACTAACGCTATTCTTATAGGCATATATTAGCAACACAATTACAGCAGCAGATGTTGCTGAGGTTATTAACTCAATGAATACAATTTCTCATCGACAGATTTGCTGCTGTCTCTAACATGGATCAAACAGACCAAGTGACACTGCTCCTGGTCGCTGGATTCTTCTTGTCTTCACTGGGGGAGGATCAATGTATTTACCAGGTGCTCAATTCATCTAGTTTTTAACTCACAAGCCTCAGTTTTCTCAGTTTTCTGTCCATGACTCACATCCACATGTTGCTCTAGGAAAGATGCAAGCCCTCAAAGATTTCAATGTAACGTTGTTGCTGGTGGTGTTCCTTGGGTTCTGACTACTGATTAATCTCTGCAATACTATGGTCAGCCTACGTTTGATCTCATGTTACCAGCTGGCAGTGTTGCTGATTGTCGAGCTAAGATATTTAAAATGTGTTACGTTTGATCTCATGTTACCAGCTGCCAGTGTTACGAATTATCGAGCTAAGATATTCAGAGTTTGTGGCGTTTGATCTTATATTACCAGCTGGCAGTGTTGCTGATTGTCGAGCTAAGATATTCAGAGTGTGTGGCGTTTGATCTCATGTTACCAGCTGCCAGTGTTGCTGATTGTTGAGCTAAGATATTCAAAGTTTGTGACGTTTGATCTCATGTTACCAGCTGCCAGTGTTGCTGATTGTCGAGCTAAGATATTCAGAGTTTGTGGCGTTTGATCTCATGTTACCAGCTGCCAGTGTTGCTGATTGTCGAGCTAAGATATTCAAAGTTTGTGACGTTTGATCTCATGTTACCAGCTGCCAGTGTTGCTGATTGTCGAGCTAAGATATTCAGAGTTTGTGGCGTTTGAATTGAGAATAGTTAATTGCGTGTCCTATAAAGCACTTGGCAGTCAAATCCAGAGGTGTTTAGCATGTTGTGATTTCTTGGCAATGTAACGTTCAGAAGGTTGCCATTTGTTTGTGAATAACCGGCACTCATACCTTTGTACGGGAACTAACGAAGGTTACTTCCCAATCGCTCGCAGCTGTGCTTCGAACGCGGTATGCGGGATTACGAACTGCATTAGTGACACCTTTGTCACAGAGCCGGTTGAATTGATAACTGATTATAAATAAACGGTGAGCCGCCTCTGTGGCGAAGGACAAAGGAATGCAAATCCAGCATAACTTGTTCGATGCACAGCTGTTGGCGATTTTGAAGCTGACTGCCTTGCGTTGGTGTCACTACAATGTTATGAGTGCCAGTCCTTCAGAAAGGAATTACTAAATACTAAATGAAAACAATCCCAGGAATCATAAACAGCCTGACATGTTGGAGATGACTGCTACGTCCTGTAAAGGTATGCAGGTAACTAACAGTGAGTCCGCTTGGTAGGGCCATGGTGCTACGTCCTGTAAAGGTATGCAGGTAACTAACAGTGAGTCCGCTTGGTAGGGCCATGGTGCTACGTCCTGTAAAGGTATGCAGGTAACTAACAGTGAGTCCGCTTGGTAGGGCCATGGTGCTACGTCCTGTAAAGGTATGCAGGTAACTAACAGTGAGTCCGCTTGGTAGGGCCATGGTGCTACGTCCTGTAAAAGTATGCAGGTAACTAACAGTGAGTCCGCTTGGTAGGGCCATGGTGCTACGTCCTGTAAAGGCATGCAGGTAACTAACAGTGAGTCCGCTTGGTAGGGCCATGGTGCTACGTCCTGTAAAGGTATGCAGGTAACTAACAGTGAGTCCGCTTGGTAGGGCCATGGTGCTACGTCCTGTAAAAGTATGCAGGTAACTAACAGTGAGTCCGCTTGGTAGGGCCATGGTGCTACGTCCTGTAAAGGCATGCAGGTAACTAACAGTGAGTCCGCTTGGTAGGGCCATGGTGCTACGTCCTGTAAAGGTATGCAGGTAACTAACAGTGAGTCCGCTTGGTAGGGCCATGGTGCTACGTCCTGTAAAAGTATGCAGGTAACTAACAGTGAGTCCGCTTGGTAAGGCCATGGTGCTACGTCCTGTAAAGGTATGCAGGTAACTAACAGTGAGTCCGCTTGGTAGGGCCATGGTGCTACGTCCTGTAAAAGTATGCAGGTAACTAACAGTGAGTCCGCTTGGTAAGGCCATGGTGCTACGTCCTGTAAAGGTATGCAGGTAACTAACAGTGAGTCCGCTTGGTAGGGCCATGGTGCTAGATAAAGTGTGGGATATACAACTGACGGAGATATTATACCTGGCATATACCAGGATGCCCGTAGTGCTATGTTGTCCGTTCTTGAAACCAGGCTGGTAACTTATTTACTGCCGTCGGATAGTATATCGCCACCCACTTCCTCAGAAGGACGATATATCGCCATACAAGAGTCACCGTGTTATTTGTTTTGTTTCGTGGCATCTTTACCAATGCTCAGTGAATGGAACTTGACATTGTAATACTTGTCCCTGTGATCGTGTACCATGTTTGGTGACATTGTAATACTTGTTGATGTGATTGTCTACCATGTTTGGTGACATTGTAATACTTGTCCATGTGATCGTGTCCCATGTTTGGTCAATACCTAGATATTGTTTACCACTTAAGCAGGTCACACGAATATATTGATGTGTATGTGTTTATATGATTTCGGCTTCTTAATATGTTTATGCCAGTCTCCCTGGCCTAGGGTTTACCGACTTTCTCCGTAATCCCGTTTATCCACGTAAGGGAACGTAGCTCGGGAGAATTGGAAACGGTTCCCTCCGCGTTGGTAACTTACGGGATAAGTGAGCCGGCCGCTCAGAAAACAATGGCAAACTACTGAGCGAAATCTTGCCAAGAAATCAACGACAGCGGTAAAATGCTGGTGTTTACAGCGATGTCCTGTAAAGGATATGCGAAAAAACAATGTGTTTATGCAGGACTGTGGCAGTCATGTATGTGGTTATAGTAATCTGACTGTTATTTTATATTTGTAGGAATGTGACATTTGCATATCTGTTTGTAGGTATGTCACTGTCAAATATGTGTTGATAGAAATGTGACTGCTATGTATGCTTTATTGTTAAATTGACGTAACTATTATATTCGTGTTTGCAGGAATGTGAATGCTACGGCGCCTTCCTTCAGTGCGGTTATAAACAGTTGACTTCTCTTCCACCCTCACTTGGGACACAACAATCCAATTTTACGTCTCTCGGCTTGGATGTAAGTGTCATGTTTCACATTGTACGTCTCTCGGCTTGGATGTAAGTGTCATCTTTCACATTGTACGTCTCTCGGCTTGGATGTAAGTGTCATGTTTCACATTGTACGTCTCTCGGCTTGGATGTAAGTGTCATTTTTCACATTGTACGTCTCTCGGCTTGGATGTAAGTGTCATGTTTCACATTGTACGTCTCTCGGCTTGGATGTAAGTGTCATGTTTCACATTTTACAGTGTGGGCGGTCTACAAGGTGTGGACTTCGCCTGGTCCTGCAACCAGTAAGGTTAGGGTCGGCTAGCCTCTCCCAGGAGGGGTGAACAGTGACAATTAGTAGCCTGCCGATGACTCTTAGACTACACACGTCACCCCCACTTCCACGTGGTGTAGAATGGGAACCATGACCGCGAGGACATGGGCTAACGGGGCTCGCCATGGGGGATGGACTCACTATGGTCAGATTTTTGTCCTAAACCCGCGACTGGCCTAGCAAGCCGGCAGGGCATCTTAATACTGCTCGTCGAAAAACTAAGAAGTCTAAACGGACTGACCCAAATGGACTTAGACACGGCAATGTTAATGGACTACGAGATAGATCAGCGGTTCAAGAAAAAAAAGGCACAATGAACGTTTGCGTTTTACATAGTAAAGAAAAAGAACATATAGAAACAATGGAAGAGAGGAAAATTTTACTGTTGGGAATAGCGAATACCAGAATAAAGGGTGAAGGATGCAAAGAGATCCTACCCTGTTACACGTTTGTCTACTCTGAGTGAAACAACAATGAAGGACAAGACATGGCGTGGGAATAGTCATTGAACCACGGCTAGCAAGAGGAATACTAGAAATACAATATGTATCAGAAAGAAGTTTAACAGTGAGAATAAAAGAACAAACAATTACAACGTATGTTCAAATAGATGCACCTTATTTTAAGACCAACATATTGAAAGAAATCATAACGGAAGTAGACTGATAGAGCTATGCAGCCAACACGACCTCTATATAACAAATACATTCTATAACCACAAAGACTCACAAATATACACCTGGTGTAAATGGAACGATCTAGATATTGAACGATCTTGGAAACTGATTTTATATTAACAAGAAATAACAGAAAGAGAAATATATTAGAAGCAAGGGCAGTGCCCAACTTAGGTATAAATACAGACCATAAAGAAGTCGTTGCCACAATAAGAATGAACGCGTGATCCTGGGCTTGTTTCCGGATCCGGTCAGGGATATGCACTACTGACGAGCTCAAACGAGAGCGAAACTCGAGTATAGTGCTTCCATATTGACGTGGATAGGCCTTAGGTTCGTGCCGGAATGCGATCGGCGTTGCCAGTAGTGGGTTGTGCTCAATATTTAAATTTCAAATCCCGAAACAACCAAATAAACAATAAGAATCATCAGTAGAAGGAAGCAAAGACCAAGAAGATACATGCCAAGCGAATCAATAAACTTAACAAACCTTAAAGACGAAGCAGTGGGAAAAAATTATGAGAAAGAACTAACTAAAATCTTTGTAAAATTACCTATAGAAAGAAAAACAGTGGAAGCAGAATGGGAAATGTTCAAATAAACCATTTTAAATACTGCAAAAATAACATAGAATAGTAAAGAAGTAAAAAACAAAAAGACAGACAGGTGTATGGAGAAAACCTAAATAACAACTACAAGAAGGCAACTAGAAACTTCTACAAAAAGATAAGTGCAATGGGAACCAGAGGAGAACCCTTTGATCCAACTGAAATAATTAACAGCTAAAATGGAGAACCAATTACGTCTACAAAAACAATCCTAATAAGATGAACGCAGCATTTGGAACATCTTCTCAACATTCCGTCAGCTGTCACAATAATTCAAGAAGCCGACGCAGATGGCACTTAAGAACTATAACCAGCAAACTGAAAGAAGAAATTATAGAAACCGTCAGATTAGCCCCATTGGATAAATCACCAGGACAAGGTAAAATACATATTGAACTAATTAAAGCAGCAAGCGAAGGAGGAACAGCATGGCTACGTAGACTATTCAACCATGTGTTGGTAGTACAACAGACATCACGAGTCTGGAGAAACGCCATAATTATCCAAATTTGAAAAACCAATGGCAGCAAGAGAGACTGCAAACAATACAGAGTCATTTCCCTTTAGAGTTATACTAGGAAAATATTTTGCAAAATTTTTGAGAAAAGATTACAAACTATTATAGAAACCCATCCATTGCGAAACACAACTTGGATTTAGGAGGAACAAAAAACCAAAACAAAGGATGCACAGATACCATTTTTGCTCTTAGACAACTTATAGAAAAATCAATTGAATTTAATGAAACACTCTACTTAGCCTTTGTCAACCAAGAAAAGACATTTGATAGAGTAGATAGAAACAAGCTGTGAGAAATCCTTAAACAATATGGAGTGAGTACACATCTAACAAACATATGTAGAAGCTTATACAACAACAGTGAATGCATTCTGAGAGCAACTGGGGGACACTCAGAACCCTTCACCATAAGATCTGGAGTACGACAAGGTTGTGTCCTGTCCGCTCTCTTGTTCATAACCTATGTAGACAACATATGTAAAGAAACCAGGCAAACAGAGACAGCAAGAACACCCATGAAGAGAACACAGAAGAAGAAACAACTGCAAATGTCACCATTAGAGAACTTCTCTTTGCGGACGGCCAAGAACTAATAGCAAAATCAGAAGCTGAGTTACAAGATCAAATGAATAGTCTAAGCTAAATGTGTAGGAAACATAACATGAAAATAAGCACAAGTAAAACAGAGGTAATGACTATAACTAAAGAAGAAGAACAAAATCAATTCATTTAAACGAACATTCCCTGAAACAAGTAAAGAGTTTCAAGTACCTAGTAAGTATAATATCATCAAATGGCAAATCAGAAGACGAGATAGGGAATAGATGCAATAAGGCAAACCAACTCATTAGACAAATGGCACCAATACTAAAGAACAAACATGTATCAATAACTACTAAGACTGCACTTTACAACATAATCTTCCTACCAACTCTATGCAACCTATACCAACCATGGACAATGACAGAATAAGAGAAAAGAAAAATCACAACAACATAAATGAGATTCTGAGAAGAATAATCAATTGATCATGAAGAGATAAGATCAGAAATGAAGAATTCAGGACTAAAGTGGGAATTATAGCAGCACTATATTTTTATTAAACGGCAGCAAGTCAAATGATTTGGCTATTCAAGTAGGTATACCAGGCTAACAGTATACCACAACAAACCATGATGTACAGACCAGATGGTAACAGAGGAAGAGACCGACCACGTAAACGATGGACTGAGGGAATTGCAGAGTCCATGGACATATCGATACATGAAACCCATAAGCGGGCACTCTCCCGCTGTTTATACTTCACGTCGACACAGCAAGGTACAGGAGGAACATGATGAGATGATGTGAGAGATGAAAAATAAGACAGTGTGGGTGTAAGTATTACATGTCACATCATACAAGTGAGATGTAATTACCACATGCTAAATATATCAATTGGGATTTAACTATCACGTTTCACATTTGACAGTTTGTGTGTAAGTATTACATGTCATATCTATCATATACTCTTAACTGTCATATCTATCAATACTCTTTAAGGTGAAGTGAGGTAGACAGCGCAACTTTGACTGCGTTTGGACCAAAGAAGAAAAAGAGAAAAAGGAGAGGAAACCTCTCGTCGCCCGCAGTTTACAAGAACAATGATAGTAAAAAGAAAGGTTTCCAAGACTGGATCTGTTCTTTATGTTTTAGCCTGTAAGATGGATTAATTTTCTAGGCTATAATAGCAAATGTGAAGGTTGTTGTATCCGTTTTACCTTTCCGTTTGGTCTTGGTAGTGGTGTCTTGTAAACATTGTGTATGGTTTTCATACGTTGTTTTTGTCAGCGTGTTTACTTTTCCGGTTTATAATACGTCATGACAATCATGGTTTTAACTGTTGTAATGGGGTGTTTTGTCTTGTCATCGTCTTGGAATTCACGTAGTCTCTTGTTTAAAAAGAGAAGTTTGCTGTCTTCTGTCGATTTCTGTTGTGTAATCTTGAGGATTATTATTATTCAAACATAGATCAATAGTGTAATAAGTAAATATATATTGATCAATCTAATTATCTTAAATCGTCGGTCTGGCTGTGATGCAATCGACGATTGTATCTTTGATGGAACTGACATCTTGATCGCACTAACAGTCTTTATTTACCAAATTCTACAACTTCAGGAACACCTAATGTTCCTACAAACATTACAGCATAAAACCAACCACTTCCTACAAACATTAAAGCATAAAACCAACCACTTCCAACAAACATTAAAGCATAAAACCAACCACTTCCAACAAACATTAAAGCATAAAACCAACCACTTCCAACAAACATTAAAGCATAAAACCAACCACTTCCAACAAACATTAAAGCATAAAACCAACCACTTCCAACAAACATTAAAGCATAAAACCAACCACTTCCAACAAACATTAAAGCATAAAACCAACCACTTCCAACAAACATTAAAGCATAAAACCAACCACTTCCAACAAACATTAAAGCATAAAACCAACCACTTCCAACAAACATTAAAGCATAAAACCAACCACTTCCAACAAACATTAAAGCATAAAACCAACCACTTCCAACAAACATTAAAGCATAAAACCAACCACTTCCAACAAACATTAAAGCATAAAACCAACCACTTCCAACAAACATTAAAGCATAAAACCAACCACTTCCAACAAACATTAAAGCATAAAACCAACCACTTCCAACAAACATTAAAGCATAAAACCAACCACTTCCAACAAACATTAAAGCATAAAACCAACCACTTCCAACAAACATTAAAGCATAAAACCAACCACATCCAACAAACATTAAAGCATAAAACCAACCACATCCAACAAACATTAAAGCATAAAACCAACCACTTCCAACAAACATTAAAGCATAAAACCAACCACTTCCAACAAACATTAAAGCATAAAACCAACCACTTCCAACAAACATTAAAGCATAAAACCAACCACTTCCAACAAACATTAAAACATAAAACCAACCACTTCCAACAAACATTAAAGCATAAAACCAACCGCTTCCAACAAACATTAAAGCATAAAACCAACCGCTTCCAACAAACATTAAAGCATAAAACCAACCACTTCCAACAAACATTAAAGCATAAAACCAACTACTACCAACAAACAATAAACAATAAAAACAACCACTTCCAACAAACATTAAATCATAAAACCAACCACTTCCAACAAACATTAAAGCATAAAACCAACCACTACCAACAAACATTAAAGCATAAAACCAACCACTTCCAACAAACATTAAAGCATAAAACCAACCACTTCCAACAAACATTAAAGCATAAAACCAACCACTTCCAACAAACATTAAAGCATAACACCAACCACTTCCAACAAACATTAAAGCATAAAACCAACTACTACCAACAAACAATAAACAATAAAAACAACCACATCCAACAAACTTTAAATCATAAAACCAACCACTTCCAACAAACATTAAAGCTTAAAAACAACCACTACCAACAAACATTAAAGCATAAAACCAACCACTTCCAACAAACATTAAAGCATAAAACCAACCACTTCCAACAAACATTAAAGCATAAAACCAACCACTTCCAACAAACATTAAAGCATAAAACCAACCACTTCCAACAAACATTAAAGCATAAAACCAACCACTTCCAACAAACAATAAACCATAAAACCAACCAATACCAACAAACATTAAAGCATAAAACCAACCGCATCCAACAAACATTAAAGCATAAAACCAACCACTTCCAACAAACATTAAAGCATAAAACCAACCACTTCCAACAAACATTAAAGCATAAAACCAACCACTTCCAACAAACATTACAGCATAAAACCAACCACTTACAACAAACATTAAAGCATAAAACCAACCACTTCCAACAAACATTAAAGCATAAAACCAACCACTTCCAACAAACATTAAAGCATAAAACCAACCACTTCCAACAAACAATAAACCATAAAACCAACCACTACCAACAAAAATTAAAGCATACAACTCACCACTTCAAACAAACATTAAAGCATAAAACCCACCACTTCCAACAAACATTAAAGCATAAAACCAACCACTTCCAACAAACATTAAAGCATAAAACCAACCACTTCCAACAAACATTAAAGCATAAAACCAACCACATCCAACAAACATTAAAGCATAAAACCAACCACTTCCAACAAACATTTAAACATAAAACCAACCACTTCCAACAAACATTAAAGCATAAAACCAACCACTACCAACAAACAATAAACCATAAAACCAACCACTTCCAACAAACATTAAAGCATAAAACCAACCACTTCCAACAAACATTAAAGCATAAAACCAACCACTTCCAACAAACAATAAACCATAAAACCAACCACTACCAACAAACAATAAACCATAAAACCAACCACTACCAACAAACATTAAAGCATAAAACCAACCACTTCCAACAAACATTAAAGCATAAAACCAACCACTTCCAACAAACATTAAAGCATAAAACCAACCACTTCCAACGAACATTAAAGCATAAAACCAACCACTTCCAACAAACATTAAAGCATAAAACCAACCACTACCAACAAACATTAAAGCATAAAACCAACCACTTCCAACAAACATTAAAGCATAAAACCAACCACTTCCAACAAACATTAAAGCATAAAACCAACCACTTCCAACGAACATTAAAGCATAAAACCAACCACTTCCAACAAACATTAAAGCATAAAACCAACTACTACCAACATACATTAAAGCATAAAACCAACCACTTCCAACATACATTAAAGCATAAAACCAACCACTTCCAACAAACATTAAAGCATAAAACCAACCACTTCCAACGAACATTAAAGCATAAAACCAACCACTTCCAACAAACATTAAAACATAAAACCAACCACTTCCAACAAACATTAAAGCATAAAACCAACCCACTACAAACACAGATCAAACATGAACAATGAGTGGTCCCTAGCAAACAACCTTACCTCTGACCTCTACACCCGCTCTGTGGCGGATAATTTACGGACGCAGTTACATATATATATATATATATATATATATATATATATATATATATATATATATATATATAATATATATATATATATATATATATATATATATGTATGTGTGTGTGTGTGGGTGTGCTTACTGACTGTTTAGACTATTTTAACATTTCTCGCACACACTAATACAGACGCACACATCTTGATGTCTCAGTGGTTGCTTCATTTACTTTCGTAGCAAGGTAGTAATGCGACACCGAAGCATCGTGTAGTAATTGTTTTGTTCTCCCACCCCACCACCACCAACCACCCATGGAGTAGATATATTGGCAAGCTGTTGTAATAATTAAATAATCACAGAAACACTCATTGTAACTTGGCTTTGTCAAACATGATATCTTATCTTGTCAACAGGCGAACCAGATTACCACAATACCAGCTCGAAGTTTACCAGCCAACCTGACACACATCTCCATGGATGAAAATCCTATTACCACCATAGATGAAACTGCATTCGACTCTTCAGCCTTGACTTTAACCTCACTTTCATTCTCAGGTGCACTATTTACGAGAATGTCAGATGCCTTTCTCCATTTACACGCACTGACCGATCTTTCATTTTTCACATCAAACATCACAGACTGGAACATTAACGCAATGAAAAACATAGTTTTACATATCTATCATTACCTGATAACAGTCTTACTGCCGTTCCCAAGGCTCTTTCTAAGCTGATCGCTTTGGAGACGTTATATTTAAATCAGAATAAAATAGTCGATATTACATTGGTTCCTGCAGAGGCTAGGTTGAGTTCGTTAACCCTTGATAATAACAGAATTTCCGACGCAAATTATCTCAGTAAAATAGTCAGTAGATATGCTGATAGCTTGAATTATTTTGGTATATCCAGCAACCTTCTAACATTTATCCCAGATTTTTCATGTCTGCAGAAAATGGAACAATTCTATTTTAATGGTAATCGAATAAATGATCCCTATTCTGGTTCATTGCCGTTGAATATTTCCTCGTTAAGTTTTGTCAACAACTTACTTCCCTCAATTCCCAGTATCATTTTGAAGTTGAAATATGTCACGGGACTTCTTGTCAGCTCCAACATTATTCGTGGTATGAGAGGGGATGAAATACCGCAGTGGATCAGCTATATTGAAATTGATTATAATTTTATTACAGCATTAACTGACACTAGTTTCCCAGAGAATTCCAGTTTAACATCCTTGAATATGAACTACAACCCGGTGTCACAGATATCGCTTTCTGCCTTTAAAAATGTTCCGCTTTTAACAGATTTAAACATTCAGGGTTCGAAGCTGACCCGTGTGCCGCTGGCCTTGGCATCCCTGGTAAATGTTAACACTATTGACATCAGCGACAGCAGGAGCCTAATTTGTACGTGCCTGGAGAAAGATTTAGGACCCTGGTTTAGGAGGTTCCATGAATACAATTTTTATGGGAATTGTGGTGACACTTCTGTGTATTTTTTCTTTGTCAATCTAAGCCCATCTTGTCCCACAGGTGAGTCATCTTAGGTATATAACAAATAACCACAAGCCCATCTTGTCCCACAGGTGAGTCATCTTAGGTATATAACAAATAACAACAAGGTCATCTTGTCCCACAGGTGAGTTATCTTAGGTATATAACAAATAACAACAAGGTCATCTTGTCCCACAGGTGAGTTATCTTAGGTATATAACAAATAACAACAAGGTCATCTTGTCCCACAGGTGAGTTATCTTAGGTATATAAAAAATAACAACAAGCAG
The DNA here is from genome assembly GCA_014155875.1 of Cepaea nemoralis. Lineage (NCBI taxonomy): Eukaryota > Metazoa > Mollusca > Gastropoda > Stylommatophora > Helicidae > Cepaea > Cepaea nemoralis. The sequence goes on along the minus strand of JACEFZ010014704.1, from coordinate 28,532 downwards.
GTGCCCGCTGTGGGTCAATGAGATGTTAGGACCAATACATGTTGTAGGCTGAATGTATGCAGGAATATGTGGCCATTCTTTCTACCACATGTTGTAGGCTGAATGAGTCCAGGAATATGTGACCATTCTTTCTACCTCTTAGCTTGCGAGAATCGCAGATGGAATAAATCCCTGACCTGACCGCTATGATGACACTATCAGCGCATTGCCCGTAAATGTGTTATTTTATATATAAATTAGCCACTTTAGTAACATGTTCTAAATTGCTTTTTAATTATGGCAATCTGCATAGTTGGAACACTTCTTATAACAAGAAATCCAACGGTACCATATTTGAGTTTGTAGGTTCAATTATAAGCCGAGATATTAATGTGGTGTGTGTCAGTTTATCACATATTATCCACAAAGAGAAAATACTCTTTTCCCATTTTGAGAAGTTGCGACCAAAACACATTCGCTAAGGGCAGATAACTGCTCTTTATGTTTCCTCGCTAAGAGGGGATAACTCGTGTTGTTATTTTGAGTGCCACCGTGAGAAAAATATATTCAAATGAAAACCGTGAACTCCTATTCCTCCTGCCTCTTCTTCCACCTCCTTCTCATTCTCCCTCCTCTTCCCTCTTCCTAAAGTCATTTTAATAATATGGTGCATTTTCCCAAACGCAAACATTGTGCACCATGACTGTCATGTAATAATAAATATTGTAAATGATGTAATAAACCCTAAAGATTTATGGTGGCTTTCAACTTTAATAAAATGCCAAATCATGCACTTTAGAAAAAAGTAAATAACCAATCCATGAGTTATTTAGTCAGCATATTTTTGTAGTTGCATGTCCTTCACTGGACGTAGCAGTCAACCGCAGCATTTTTTGCTGTTCGTGACTCCTGGGCAAATCTTATGTTCAGTAGTTTGCCATTGCTTTCTGAACGACCGGCACCTATACCTTTTTTTCGAAAAAAAAAACCATGGATCACAGCTGATTAGTGTCATGGATCAGACTCTTAGATATATATACCATGAATCTAGGTCTAGTGCCATAGGTGGATATCTGATGTCCGCAGATCTGATGAGATGGATGAGATGTACCCTGGTGCTGTATGATGGCGCTTTCAGCATAACCAGACGGCAACAGGAGTATGTAAAACTGATGTATAACAGCACGGCGCATTGAAAACCTGTGCCGCATGATGCGCTGGGGAGCCACGCTATCGCTCTTAGTATTTATCACCATCAGGGCATTCGAGAGTTCGTGATCATGCCTCGTTTGCCGGTGTGGACCGTGGTGTTGATGAGCCACATACTCTGACTCATTTAAACTGATAAACTGTTCTTGAACGTGGCGTTTGTGGGCCACAAGCTCTGACTCCCTTACACTGATAAACTGTTCTTGAGCGTGGTGTTTGTGGGCCACAAGCTCTGACTCACTCACTCTGACAAACTGTTCTTGAGCGTGGTGTTTGTGGGCCACATACTCTGACTGACTCACTCACACTGATAAACTGTTCTTGAGCGTGGTGTTTGTGGGCCACATGCTCTGACTCACTTAAACTGATAAACTGTTCTTGAGCGTGGTGTTTGTGGGCCACATGCTCATACTCACTTAAACTGATAAACTGTTCTTGGGCGTGGTGTTTGTGGGCCACATGCTCTGACTCACTTAAACTGATAAACTGTTCTTTAGCGTGGTGTTTGTGGGCCACACTCTCTGACTCACTTAAACTGATAAAGTGTTCTTGAGCGTGGTGTTTGTGGGCCACACTCTCTGACTCACTTAAACTGATAAACTGCTCTTGAGAGTGGTGTTTGTGGGCCACATGCTCATACTCACTTAAACTGATAAACTGTTCTTGAGCGTGGTGTTTGTGGGCCACACGCTCTGACTCACTTAAACTGATAAATTGTTCTTGAGCGTGGTGTTTGTGGGCCACATACTCTGACTCACTTAAACTGATAAACTGTTCTTGAATGTGGTGTTTGTGAGCCACATGCTCTGACTCACTTAAACTGATAAACTGTTCTTGAACGTGGTGTTTGTGGGCCACATGCTCTGACTCACTTAAACTGATAAACTGTTCTTGAACGTGGTGTTTGTGGGCCACATACTCTGACTCACTTAAACTGATAAACTGTTCTTGAACGTGGTGTTTGTGAGACACATGCTCTGACTCACTTAAACTGATAAACTGTTCTTGAGCGTGGTGTTTGTGGGCCACATGCTCATACTCACTTAAAACTGATAACTTGTTCTTGAGCGTGGTGTTTGTGGGCCACATGCTCATACTCACTTAAACTGATAAACTGTTCTTGAGCGTGGTGTTTGTGGGCCACATGCTCATACTCACTTTAAACTGATAAACTGTTCTTGAGCGTAGGTGTTTGTGGGCCACAAGCTCTGACTCACTTAAACTGATAAACTTTCTGAGCGTGGTGTTTGTGGGCCACATGCTCATACTCACTTAAACTGATAAACTGTTCTTGAGCGTGGTGTTTGTGGGCCACATACTCTGACTCACTTAAACTGATAAACTGTTCTTGAGCGTGGTGTTTGTGGGCCACAAGCTCTGACTCACATCAACTGATAAACTGTTCTTGAGCGTGGTGTTTGTGGGCCACATACTCTGACTCACTTAAACTGATAAACTGTTCTTGAGCGTGGTGTTTGTGGGCCACATACTCTGACTCATTTTAACTGATAAACTGTTCTTGAGCGTGGTGTATGTGGGCCACAAGCTCTGACTCACTTAAACTAATAAACTGTTCTTGAGCGTGGTGTTTGTGGGCCACATGCTCTGACTCACTTAAACTGATAAACTGTTCTTGAGCGTGGTGTTTGTGGGCCACATACTCTGACTCACTTAAACTGATAAACTGTTCTTGAGCGTGGTGTTTGTGGGCCACAAGCTCTGACTCACTTCAACTGATAAACTGTTCTTGAGCGTGGTGTTTGTGGGCCACAAGCTCTGACTCACTTAAACTGATAAACTGTTCTTGAGCGTGGTGTTTGTGGGCCACATACTATGACTCACTTAAACTGATAAACTGTTCTTGAGCGTGGTGTTTGTGGGCCACATACTATGACTCACTTAAACTGATAAACTGTTCTTGAGCGTGGTGTTTGTGGGCCACATACTCTGACTCACTTCAACTGATAAACTGTTCTTGAGCGTGGTGTTTGTGGGCCACATACTCTGACTCACTTAAACTGATAAACTGTTCTTGAGCGTGGTGTTGTGGGCCACATTACTCTGACTCACTTCAACTGATAAACTGTTCTTGAGCGTTGTGTTTGTGGGGCCACATACTCCTGACTCACTTAAACTGATTAAACTGTCTTGAGCGTGGTGTTTGTGGGCCACATACTCTGACTCACTTAAACTGATAAAACTGTTCTTGAGCGTGGTGTTTGTGGGCCACATACTCTGACTCACTTACACTAATAAACTGTTCTTGAGCGTGGTGTTTGTGGGCCACATACTCTGACTCACTTAAAATAAAAAACCTTGGGGGGGTTTTCCCCAAACTACCCCCAAATTAAACTGCTTTAGCTTTTTGTGGGGAAACTCGTCACTTCCATAAATTTTTAGCTTGTTTGTCCACAATCTGACTCACCAAAATAAATTTTTAGGTGGTGTTTTGGGGCCCCAAACTCTGACTCACTTAATATAAATGCTTGAGCTTTTTGTCCCAAATTCCCTTTTAAAAATAAATGTTTTACGGGGGTTTGTGGGGACATCCACTTAAAAGTCTGTTTTCTGGGGTTTTCCCCTTCCCGACCACTTAAAATGAAAAATGTTCGACTTTTTGTCCACACTTGACCATTAAATGAAAAGTTCGAGGGGTGGGGGCCCCAATTTGTATTTAAAAAAAAGTTCTTGGGGGGGTTGGGGAAAGGAACAAACCGTTCAGCGGGGTTTTGGGAAGGACTATTAAACGATAAAGTTCTTAGGTGGTGTTTGTCCACAAGCCTTTTATTAAAAATAAACTGTTCAGGGGGTTTTTTTAAATCATATTAAAGTAAAATTTTTTACTTTTTGTGGGCCCAACTTGACTACTTCGTAAAAAGTTTTGGCTGGGGTTTTTGGGCCCTCTTGTCCTTCTGTAAATGTTTTGGGTGGGGGGGTATTATCATTTAAAGCGCTTAGGTTGTTTTTGGGACAATTATCATTTTAAAGATAAATTTTTTGAGCGGGGGTTTTTTTGGGGCCCTTTTGACTTTAACTTAAAGCTTGACGTGGGTTTTCCCCTCTTGATATTAAAAATTTAAACGTTTTTCCGGGGGGTTTTTTGGGGCCTTCTATCACTTAAATATAAATTTTTGAGCTTTTTTTCCACATTTGCTCACTTTAAATAAAAACTTTTTTGACTGGGTTTTGGGAAAATTTCTTTTTAAAGTTTTTCGTGGTGTTTTTTCTTCCACCAATGTAAAATTTTTTGGGGTTTTTTGGGACATTTCTATTCAAGTAAATGTTCTTAGCGTGGTTTTGTCCCCAAAATTGATATTAACAAAACTTTCAGGTGGTTTTTGGGGAATACTTGTCAAACCAATAAATTTTTATGGGGTTTTGGGAAATCATTAAAATAAACGCTTGGGGTTTTTGTGGCCACAAACCAAAATATAAAATTTTTTAGGGGGGTTTTTCCAAATTGATATTAATAAAATGTTTTAGGGGTTTTTGGCACCCCTTTTCCCATCATTTTTCAAAATTTTTGGGGGTTTTTTTGGGAAATTTAAAATAAATTTCTTGGGGGGTTTTTGGGGACATACCACTCCTTTGATAAAGCTTAGCTTGTTTGTGGGAAATTGATCATTAAGATAAACTGCTTAGGTGGTTTTTGGGACATTTTGACTATTTTTAATGATAAAAGTTTTATTGAGTCCCAAGTTGATCATTAAAAAAAAAGGGGCTTTTTTACAGCTCTCTCACAAACTATAAACGTTCTTACTTGTTTTGGGACAGCCCGCTCACAAACAAAATGTTTTTGCTTTTTAAACCATCCTTTAAATAAAGTTCTTTGGGTGGTGTTTTTGGGACAACTCTCTACTTAAACTGATAAACTGTTCTTGAGGGGGGGTGGGAATAAGCCCTTCCTGTCGCTTTACTTTTTTGTCCACATACAATTATTTGATAAACCGACTTTTTTGGGGGGACATATCGATATTTTTTGAAAATGTTTTAGGGGGTTTTTTTGGCCCCAAACTTGACTCCAAACTGATAAAATTTTTTAGGTGGGGGGCCCCTATCTGATTTCAATATAAACGTTTTTGACTGGGGTGGGGCCAATCTCTACTCATTTAAAAAAAAGCGACGGGGGGTTTGGGAAATCGATACTTAAATAATAAATGTTTTCGTTGGGGTTTTGGGCCACAACTTGCCCTTAATGATAAAGCTTGACTTGTTTTGGGACAATTATTTCAATAAAAGTTTTGATTTTTTGTGGGAAATCACCATTCAATTAAATTTTTATGGGGTTTGTGGGAATATTTCACTTGAAGTTGTTCTTATTGTTTTGGGGAAAATTATCATTTTAAAAGTTCTTTGGGGTGGGGTGGGAATATCACTTTAAATGTAAATTTTTGAGGGGGTGTTTTCCCCATCTCATCATTAAACTATAAAAATTTCTTACTTTTTTCCCCATCTCATCACTTTAATATAAAAAGTTTTTACTTTTTTCCCCATTCTCTATCATTTTAATATAAAAAGCTTGGGGTTTTTTGGGCCCCATTTTGCCATTTTCTGTAAATTTTTATTGTTTTGGGGGCCCCATATCTGATCATTAAAAAATTTGTTCTTGGGGTTGTATGTGGGTATTTTTTAAATTCTGTGGTTTTAAAATAAAAATCAAATAGGAAGCCCAAGAAACAGGCACACCTAAATTTTAGTTTGTTTCTTAAATTCTAAATCCCCCAAACAAATATAAAAATTGGTCAAAGTTTGCCAAATCAGTGGACTACCACCTACACAACCACCAAACAACCCCCCCACCCAAACACCAACTGTTTTATTGTGTCCAGTGCCCATTTCAGCGGGAGGACCACCCTCCCGAATTGAGATTAAAAATGTAACTGCCATACCTAATTAGGTAAAAATTCGATGAAAAAGAGCCAAATTTTTTAGGCATAAATGGGAAAAAGATTAGCAGGGGTTAACTGAAAAAAAGGGATAAATTTACTTTGGGGGAAATTTATCTAAAAAAATTATTTCAAAATGAAAATTGTTTTTTTTTTTTTTTCCCCTTTTGGTTTTTCCTCCTTTTTTGGTTTTTCTGTGGTGGTTTGTTTTGGGTAATTTGTTGGGGGGGGGGGGGATACTGGATAAAATATAATGTAAACCTTATGGAAGTTGTATAGGGTTGGGCTGACTTTTTCTTAAGCTTTGGGAAATTCGGTTTTTTTTTTCGAAAAAATTTTACAACCTCCGAAGGTCTTTTTACACTTTTTTTTTCCATAAATTTTGCCGTGTTTTCCCCACATTTTGTTCTCTATAAAATAAAAAAACGACCCTTGCGGGTTTTTTTCTTTACTTTGTTCTTTTCTTCCAAGGACTTTTCTTTTCTTAGGGAAAATTTTTATTTATATATGTTTTTTAGGTGCATTTCTTTAGAAATCAAACAAAGTTTCATTTTAAAAGGTGAAAAAAATTTTTAGTTTTTTTTTTTAAAAAAGGGGAAATTTTGCGGAAGAAACAAAGGGTCAAGCTATTTTTTCCGTTAGGCCCCAAAGGGACGCCTACAATTCATTTTTACAAAAACCCAAAATTGAATTTTTTCATGTCTGCAGAAAATGGAACAATTCTATTTTAATGGTAATCGAATAAAAGATCCCTATTCTGGTTCACTTGCCGTTTAATATTTCCTCGTTAAGTTTTGTCAACAACTTACTTCCCTCAATTCCCAGTATCATTTTGAAGTTGAAATATGTCACGGGACTTCTTGTCAGCTCCAACATTATTCGTGGTATGAGAGGGGATGAAATACCGCAGTGGATCAGCTATATTGAAATTGATTATAATTTTATTACAGCATTAACTGACACTAGTTTCCCAGAGAATTCCAGTTTAACATCCTTGAATATGAACTACAACCCGGTGTCACAGATATCGCTTTCTGCCTTTAAAAATGTTCCGCTTTTAACAGATTTAAACATTCAGGGTTCGAAGCTGACCCGTGTGCCGCTGGCCTTGGCATCCCTGGTAAATGTTAACACTATTGACATCAGCGACAGCAGGAGCCTAATTTGTACGTGCCTGGAGAAAGATTTAGGACCCTGGTTTAGGAGGTTCCATGAATACAATTTTTATGGGAATTGTGGTGACACTTCTGTGTATTTTTTCTTTGTCAATCTAAGCCCATCGTGCCCCACAGGTGAGTCATCTTAAGTATATAACAAATAACCACAAGCCCATCTTTCCCCACAGGTGAGTCATCTTAGGTATATAACAAATAACCACAAGCCCATCTTGTCCCACAGGTGAGTTATCTTAGGTATATAACAAATAACAACAAGGTCATCTTGTCCCACAGGTGAGTAATCTTAGGTATATACAAAATAACAAGCAGGTGCCCGCTGTGTGTCAGCGAGATGTTAGGACCAGTATATGTTTAAGGCTGAATGTATGCAGGAATATGTGATAATTCTTTCTACCACATGTTGTAGGCTGAATGTATGCAGGAATATGTGGTCATTCTTTCTACCACATGTAGTAGGCTGAATGCCTGCAGGAATATGTTACCATTCTTTCTACCACATGTTGTAGGCTGAATGTATGCAGGAATATGTGGTCATTCTTTCTACCACATGTAGTAGGCTGAATGTATGCAGGAATATGTGACCATTCTTTCTACCTCTTAGCTTGCGAGAATCACAGATGGAATCAAATTCTGACCTGACCGCTATAATGACACTATAAGCACATTACCCGTAAATGTGTTATTTTAGATATAAATTAGCCACTTTAGTAACATTTTCTAAATTGCTTTTTAATTATGGAATCTGCATAGTTGGACACCTCTTATATAAGAAATCCAACGGTACCATATTCGAGTTTGTAATTCAATTATAAGCCGAGATATTAATGTGCGTGTGTGTCAGTTTATCACTTAATATCCACAAAGAGAAAATACTCTTTTCCCATTTTGAGAAGTTGCGACCAAAAGACATTCGCTTAGGGCAGATAACTCCTCTTTATTTTTCCTCGGTGAGAGGGGATGACTCGTGTTGTTATTTTTAGTGCCACCGTGAGAAAACTAAATTCAAATGAAAACCGTGAACTTCCTATTCCTCCTGCCTCTTCCTCCACACCCTTCTCATTCTACCTCCTCTTCCCTCCTCCTAAAGTCATTTTATTAATATGGTGCATTTTCCCAAACGCAAACATTGTGCACCATGACAGTCTTGTAATAATACATATTGTAAATGATGTAATAATCCCTACAGATTTATGGTGGCTTTCAACTTTAATAAAATGCCAAATCATGCCCTTTAGAAAAAGTAAATAACCAATCCATGAGTTATTTAGTCTGCAAATTTTTGTAGTGGCATGTCCTTCACTGGACGTAGCAGTCAACCGCAGCATTTTTTGCTGTTCGTAACTCCTGGGCAAAATCTTATGTTCAGTAGTTTGCCATTGCTTTCTGAACGACCGGCACCTATACCTTTTTCGAAAAAAATAACCTTGGATCACAGCTGATTAGTGTCATGGATCACACTCTTAGATATACATACCATGAATCTAGGTCTAGTGCCATAGGTCGATATCTGATGCCGCAGATCTGATGAGATGGATGCGATGTACCCTGGTGCTGTTTGATGGAGCTTTAGCATAACCAGACGGCAACAGGAGTATGTAAAACTGATGTATAACAGCACAGCGCACTGAACAACTGTGCCGCATGATGCGCTGGAGAGCCACGCTATCGCTCTTAGTATTTATCACCATCAGGGCATTCGAGAGTTCGTGATTGTACCTCGTTTGCCGGTGTGGACCGTGGTGTTGATGAGCCACATACTCTGACTCATTTAAACTGATAAACTGTTCTTGAACGTGGCGTTTGTGGGCCACAAGCTCTGACTCCCTTACACTGATAAACTGTTCTTGAGCGTGGTGTTTGTGGGCCACAAGCTCTGACTCACTCACTCTGACAAACTGTTCTTGAGCGTGGTGTTTGTGGGCCACATACTCTGACTGACTCACTCACACTGATAAACTGTTCTTGAGCGTGGTGTTTGTGGGCCACATGCTCTGACTCACTTAAACTGATAAACTGTTCTTGAGCGTGGTGTTTGTGGGCCACATACTCTGACTCCCTTACACTGATAAACTGTTCTTAAGCGTTGGTATTTGTGGGCGACATGCTCTGACTCACTTCAACTTTAAACTGTTCTTTAGCGTGGTGTTTGTGGGCCACACTCTCTGACTCACTTAAACTGATAAAGTGTTCTTGAGCGTGGTGTTTGTGGGCCACACTCTCTGACTCACTTAAACTGATAAACTGCTCTTGAGAGTGGTGTTTGTGGGCCACATGCTCATACTCACTTAAACTGATAAACTGTTCTTGAGCGTGGTGTTTGTGGGCCACACGCTCTGACTCACTTAAACTGATAAATTGTTCTTGAGCGTGGTGTTTGTGGGCCACATACTCTGACTCACTAAACTGATAAACTGTTCTTGAATGTGGTGTTTGTGAGACACATGCTCTGACTCACTTAAACTGATAAACTGTTCTTGAACGTGGTGTTTGTGGGCCACATGCTCTGACTCACTTAAACTGATAAACTGTTCTTGAACGTGGTGTTTGTGGGCCACATACTCTGACTCACTTAAACTGATAAACTGTTCTTGAACGTGGTGTTTGTGAGACACATGCTCTGACTCACTTAAACTGATAAACTGTTCTTGAGCGTGGTGTTTGTGGGCCACATGCTCATACTCACTTAAACTGATAAACTGTTCTTGAGCGTGGTGTTTGTGGGCCACATGCTCATACTCACTTAAACTGATAAACTGTTCTTGAGCGTGGTGTTTGTGGGCCACATGCTCATACTCACTTAAACTGATAAACTGTTCTTGAGCGTGGTGTTTGTGGGCCACAAGCTCTGACTCACTTAACTGATAAACTGTGCTTGAGCGATTGTGTTTGTGGGCCACATGCTCATACTCACTTAAACTGATAAACTGTTCTTGAGCGTGTGTTTGTGGGCCACATACTCTGACTCACTTAACTGATAAACTGTTCTTGACGTGGTGTTTGTGGGCCACAAGCTCTGACTCACATCAACTGATAAACTGTTCTTGAGCGTGGTGTTTGTGGGCCACATACTCTGACTCACTTAAACTGATAAACTGTTCTTGAGCGTGGTGTTTGTGGGCCACATTCTCTGACTCATTTTAACTGATAAACTGTTCTTGAGCGTGGTGTATGTGGGCCACAAGCTCTGACTCACTTAAACTAATAAACTGTTCTTGAGCGTGGTGTTTGTGGGCCACATGCTCTGACTCACTTAAACTGATAAACTGTTCTTGAGCGTGGTGTTTGTGGGCCACATGCTCTGACTCACTTAAACTGATAAACTGTTCTTGAGCGTGGTGTTTGTGGGCCACAAGCTCTGACTCACTTCAACTGATAAACTGTTCTTGAGCGTGGTGTTTGTGGGCCACAAGCTCTGACTCACTTAAACTGATAAACTGTTCTTGAGCGTGGTGTTTGTGGGCCACATACTATGACTCACTTCAACTGATAAACTGTTCTTGAGCGTGGTGTTTGTGGGCCACATACTATGATTCACTTAAACTGATAAACTGTTCTTGAGCGTGGTGTTTGTGGGCCACATACTCTGACTCACTTTAAACTGATAAACTGTTCTTGAGCGTGGTGTTTGTGGGCCACATACTCTGACTCACTTAAACTGATAAACTGTTCTTGAGCGTGGTGTTTGTGGGCCACATACTCTGACTCACTTCAACTGATAAACTGTTCTTGAGCGTGGTGTTTGTGGGCCACATACTCTGACTCACTTAAACTGATAAACTGTTCTTGAGCGTGGTGTTTGTGGGCCACATACTCTGACTCACTTAAACTGATAAACTGTTCTTGAGCGTGGTGTTTGTGGGCCACATACTCTGACTCACTTAAACTGATAAACTGTTCTTGAGCGTGGTGTTTGTGGGCCACATACTCTGACTCACTTCAACTGATAAACTGTTCTTGAGCGTGGTGTTTGTGGGCCACATACTCTGACTCACTTAAACTGATAAACTGTTCTTGAACGTGGTGTTTGTGGGCCACATACTCTGACTCACTTAAACTGATAAACTGTTCTTGAGCGTGGTGTTTGTGGGCCACATACTCTGACTTCACTAACAACTGATAAACTGTTCTTGAACGTGGTGTTTGTGGGCCACATACTCTGACTCACTTAAACTGATAAACTGTTCTTGAACGTGGTGTTTGTGGGCCACATACTCCTGACTCACTTCACACTGATAAACTGTTCTTGAACGTGGTGTTTGTGGGCCACATACTCTGACTGACTCACTTAAACTGATAAACTGTTCTTGAACGTGGTGTTTGTGGGCCACATACTCTGACTGACTCACTTAAACTGATAAACTGTTCTTGAACGTGGTGTTTGTGAGCCACATACTCTGACTCACTTAAACTGATAAACTGTTCTTGAACGTGGTGTTTGTGAGCCACATACTCTGACTCACTTAAACTGATAAACTGTTCTTGAACGTGGTGTTTGTGAGCCACATACTCTGACTGACTCACTCACACTGATAAACTGTTCTTGAACGTGGTGTATGTGGGCCACAAGCTCTGACTCACTTAAACTAATAAACTGTTCTTGAGCGTGGTGTTTGTGGGCCACATGCTCTGACTCACTTAAACTGATAAACTGTTCTTGAGCGTGGTGTTTGTGGGCCACATGCTCTGACTCACTTAAACTGATAAACTGTTCTTGAGCGTGGTGTTTGTGGGCCACAAGCTCTGACTCACTTCAACTGATAAACTGTTCTTGAGCGTGGTGTTTGTGGGCCACAAGCTCTGACTCACTTAAACTGATAAACTGTTCTTGAGCGTGGTGTTTGTGGGCCACATACTATGACTCACTTCAACTGATAAACTGTTCTTGAGCGTGGTGTTTGTGGGCCACATACTATGATTCACTTAAACTGATAAACTGTTCTTGAGCGTGGTGTTTGTGGGCCACATACTCTGACTCATTTCAAATGATAAACTGTTCTTGAGCGTGGTGTTTGTGGGCCACATACTCTGACTCACTTAAACTGATAAACTGTTCTTGAGCGTGGTGTTTGTGGGCCACATACTCTGACTGACTCACTCACACTGATAAACTGTTCTTGAACGTGGTGTTTGTGTGCCACATACTCTGACTGACTCACTCACACTGATAAACTGTTCTTGAGCGTGGTGTTTGTGGGCCACATACTCTGACTGACTCACTCACACTGATAAACTGTTCTTGAGCGTGGTGTTTGTGTGCCACATACTCTGACTGACTCACTCACACTGATAAACTGTTCTTGAACGTGGTGTTTGTGTGCCACATACTCTGACTGACTCACTCACACTGATAAACTGTTCTTGAGCGTGGTGTTTGTGGGCCACATGCTCTGACTCACTTAAACTGATAAACTGTTCTTGAGCGTGATTTTGATGAGCCACATACTCTGACTGACTCACTCACACTGATAAACTGTTCTTGAACGTGGTGTTTGTGTGCCACATACTCTGACTGACTCACTCACACTGATAAACTGTTCTTGAGCGTGGTGTTTGTGTGCCACATACTCTGACTGACTCACTCACACTGATAAACTGTTCTTGAGCGTGGTGTTTGTGGGCCACATGCTCTGACTGACTCACTTACACTGATAAACTGTTCTTGAGCGTGGTGTTGATGAGCCACATACTCTGACTGACTCACTCACACTGATAAACTGTTCTTGAAGCGTGGTGTTTGTGGGCCACATACTCTGACTGACTCACTTACACTGATAAACTGTTCTTGAGCGTGGTGTTTGTGTGCCACATACTCTGACTGACTCACTTCAACTGATAAACTGTTCTTGAACGTGGTGTTTGTGGGCCACATACTCTGACTCACTTAAACTGATTAAACTGTTCTTGAGCGTGGTGTTTGTGGGCCACATACTCTGACTCACTTAAACTAATAAACTGTGGTTTCAATACTACACACAATCTATAACTAGCTGAACGCACTATAGAATGACAGAACTCCGTCAGCATTTCCATAAATATATTTAGCACAATTACATGTCTGTCATTCCACAATTCATAGACATCACGGCACAATACAATTATATAATAATAGAGTGGCACAATGTTTGCCATAACTCTAGATGGATCTCACCATGTCCATACTGGACAATGGGCTCGACGCAAACTAACTTTCTGTCCCCCACTTCCTGTTAGGAAGCGAGTTCCAAAGTGTTTCACGTTGTGTGCACAGTGCCCGCCTTTCACGTTCTGGTGTTCACTTGCTGACCACTGTCACTGAACTGTGCACGACTCTAAACTACCTGTACTCACTAGCTTATGACCTAATTCAGGTCGAAAAAGTTACGAGGGCGTGCCAATAAGTATGTCACACAGTTCTGTAGTATGGCAGGTAAATGAGAACAGAGCACGCAGTTCCACGCAGCGGGTTTGGGAGGACTGCTAAAACGATGGGATAAGTGCATCAATGTTGGTGGAAATTATGATAAAAAATAACAAGACAATGTATGTATAAACATAAACTTGTTTCAAGTTGTTATATATTTAGTTATTTTTCTACATCCATTTGTGGCTTACTTATGAACTTACTCTCGTATTTGTGTTGTGTGTGTGTGCGTGCGTGTGCTTGTGCGTGTGCGTGTGCGAATGTGTGTGTGTGTGGGGGGGGGGGGTGTATCATCAGCGCCATAAGAGATATGAGTGTAGAACCATTATCAGGTCACGATAATCGTGGGCGGTCATGGTTCGCCGTCTGATTTTAATCTTCAGAGACTTGGAATCAGTTCGGTTTTCATGCTTCGATTATAATATGTATACTAAGCCGTCCAGATATTGATCGCTCTTTCTATCACTTTTTATTTTCCATAAATTTTGCCAGCTGTTTTCCCTACAGTTTGTTCTCATCATAAAATAAAACTCACGACCTTCCGCGTTTGATTTCTTTCTTGTAGGTCTTCCGTGTTGCCTTGTTCTATCCACCTATGGTAGTCTTTGCATTTTCCTCAGGAAGCACATTTCTATTGCAGGTATATGTTTCTTATCGCGCCTGCTATTGTCAATACATATAGAATAGTCCTAACAAAGTCAGCATTTCAAAAGGTGAAGAATATTCTCTGCAGTTTATCTTCGTCAACCAAGTGAAGGCAATTATTATAGCTGTTAAGAAATGTCATCAAGGGATACAACCAGATGCATTATTTCCGTATAGACCACAAGGGACGCAACAATACTAACTTCTAGTTTTTACAAAACCAAAATTGATTTATTTAAGTACAAAATGTATAATCAGATGGGAAATATATTGGTGAAAGCTAACTAATCGCTATAAGTTGACAACAAATATTTGGAAATGTATGAAATATGTGAAATAAATATCTTGTGATTCTCTTTGACACATAAAATAACAATCCCATATTTATGTACAAAGCCAACACTAATGTCAATCAATTTTATTGTAAGTGGGGTAATTAAAGATACGCTGCCATAGGAGTGTTATTTTTGACGGGTACATGAAATGTGCCTAGTAATTGTATACGGTTATTATTGAGTTCGCAAGATGTGGTATTTCAGTTACAAGAAACAGACATTTACAGGTCTCACACACACATAATCATTAGCCATGTTATCTTAGTTTATCAAGGGAGCAGAACTGCATCACCAAACACAATGTAGCACCTTAAAACATCTTCTTATAGTCCATGTCGTGTGGTGTTTATGATCATATCTCTCTATACCTTAAGAAACCTGATAATCTGCTTCACTGTCCTGAGTGAGAGAGATGGGAGTGAAGCGATGTCCTGTCAGACATGAACAATTTGTCAACAGCACAGGGTATTTGACTATCCAACAAAGAACCGGTACGATCAGTCGATATGCGCTGGGAGAGATGTTTAGGAGAAGATCGGAGCAAACTTGGACCTGCTCACATCGGCAGAACATTGAGATGGAAGAACACATACCCAATTGGTTTGACAAAATAATAAACAAAGCCTCTGGTAACCTGGCAAAGCCTACACACCGCAAATCTCCTACTCATCAATTGGACGACACATTTTGGAAACTCGATAACGTAAGTAATATGGGCAATGTGTTTCGTGCGTTGTTGAACAAACAAAACTGTTGCATGTTAATGCTATCAGAGGCAACTGACATTAATTTTAAGAAACCAATTATGTGCAAATACATAGATGTGTTATTCTGTTGAAAATCACCATGGTAGACAATTCAAATTATTGTGTGAATATGTGTGGAATATTTCAACTTGAAAGTGGTATCCTATTGTTTCAGTCTATGTTGAGTGCAGGCTTTGCAGTGTGTAACTGGCGAGACAGAGCGAAATATGTCATGCAATAAATTGTGCAATCTATTGTTTGAGTCTTCGTTATTCAAATTCACTAAACTTATGTCTGTATATTTATCTGTCTCACCATTTCTCTGTCTATCATCATCATCATCATCATCATCATCATCATCATCATCATCATCATCATCATCATCATCATCATCATCATCATCATCATCATCATCATCATCATCATCATCATCATCATCATCATCATCATCATCATCATCATCATCCAGTGCCTTGCCTGTCTAGATGGTATGCATGTTGCCATTCTGGATGATTGTTTCTAAGTCGTCAAGTGTATCTGTATTGTATGTATCTGGGTGTGTCTACACTGTGTAATGTAATGTGTGCACTGTTTAATTCCCTGTGGTAAGTTTACAATTGCAGAATTAAAGGGTAATGTTCTAAGACCAACAGGCAGACTGACAAGGTTGTGTAGGTTTGTTTCTGTAAATATCTAAATCAACAATATATTTGTTCCATAGAGTGTGGCACAAATCACGTGTACATACACACCTAACACACACACACACACACACACACACACACACACACACACACACTGTCACATAGTGTACCAGTTTTCCCCAGTTTGCAGACAAGAGAGGAACTACGTTTCTAAGAATTGAGAATTTCATATGTAAGGGCTGTCCATACCTAATAAGGTAATGAATGCCGTATTTGAAAACGAGGGCGGAATGTAGGCACTCAGCTCGAAAAAGATTTAGCAGAGGGCTATTCCCTGGCCAGACCAGACATAGTCACTTTAGTCTGAACGTTCTCCCTAGTAAAATGTAATTTCAAATGGGAGTGGTTTTTTTTTTTTTTTGCCCCTTTGTGCCTCCTGGTGCTGATGGTGAGAAATATTGATTTTTGAATGTTAATATCTGTATGATACGATAAATATAATACATGTAACTTATGTAAGTTTGTTGAAGTTTGTAACTGCAACATTACTTCTTTAAGTTCTGTAAGACGAAAGCCTGAGGTTCGAACTTTGCACCTCGAACGTCTATACCACTGTACCATATTCCTCTGCTTACAATTCAGATCGTGCTGTGATTGCTAATTCATATTTGTGTGAAGAATATCTAAATATCATCTACAGAGTCTATGCAGAGTTCACTATATCTTCACATTCTGTTCAATATTCTCTAGATAGAGACTTGTCTTTACTAGACTTCTAGTGAACTATTTATGTACTCTAGGGTGCATTCTTTAGATTCATAACATGTACGCATTCATATCGTGTGTGAATCTTTATGTCATCTGTTTAATGAATATGCAGGAGGGTGAACAGATGGTTTGTCAAGGCCTACATGTCCTGTTAGCAAAGTCATATTCGTGGAACGGCCTACATACTCATTTATACATGCAGAAGATCTTGCAGTGTTGCTTGCCATAATAACAAGACATTCGAGCAGATGTTTAAAACCCCGACTTCTAGTAGGGGGAGTAGACAGTTTAGTCAAGAGAATCACTGTAATATTCTAGAACAGATGGGAAGTCCTCTCATGTGATGGGTGGTTCCCCCTGTACATGCGAGAGTGTATATTTTTGGGTGTCAATGTTTTGTCTAATTTGTAGTACAAGGTAGGGTCAGTTTAGAAGACCGTCCCAAATCCCCGACTAGTAGACAAATACGTTACAAGCAAACAAGTAGATACCCCACTCGTCAGAGGAGGGTTTCCCTCCTAATTTATATCCATTTATTTTTCTCTGTGCGTCCATGAAAATGTGTATTATGTCATTATGTCCAACGCGTGTTTATTTTTTCAATCGCACCGGCACTGGAAGCTGGCGAGGGACCTTGGCTATACTTTTATCTATAATTATTATAAAAGAGCTGGCTGTCCCACCTGGGCAGCTACAAGATTGAGGCGATGTATGGTTTTTGCAAGAGATGTGGCCAACTACACCTTAATCTGTTGAGCGGGTAACTGGCATTAACTATCAGACGGGGAAGAAAACTCATTGTTTTATTTCCAGCAGTCACGAGAAAGTCAAATCATGGTTACCTCCCTTTTTCAACTAATATGTTTCAACGTATTGGCCAGTGGCAAAACAACTATGTTTGAACTTGAACTGAGCACCATCTCTTACCAACTTCTACGTCTGAGAGACCATATAGATTTACATAGTTTGCTACCCGAACTACCAGACGAGATTTTGAAATGGGTTATCAATTTCATGTATAGTTAGAAGACCTCCAAAGTCGGTCTAGAACCAGTGATTGCCCACTTCAGCTTCAATGTCGCTCAAAGACATTAGGGATGTATCTTGACCTACGATGTAAGAATACTACCCCCATATCTTCTGAGGAGCCTCCTGAATGTTCTTCAACTAACAACTTCAGCAACCTCGTCAATAGTTCAGGTTTCAACAACTTATAGTATTATGGCTGATACTACCAGTGGGTGAACTCACCATTTAATGGCAGACCCCTTTTCCGCTCGGGACCCACGCCAGATCAATAGTCCAGAATTCAAGTCAACCACAACATTATCAAATTTATATCGGGAGTCCTTTAGGAACAATCTTGGACAGTTACATTTGTCTGTCAATTATGTTCCACCATCAAAAGGGATTATATCATAGGTATTGATTCCCTATCCACATCACTATGTTCTACAGCCAGAGAACTTTTTTTTACAGTGACATAGAAACGTGTTGGGTCCTTCAAGAATGGGATGACCCCATCTCTTTATCAACGGTAGACTACGTAGAGGAGTTAAGATTGAGACTGTAGAAACGTCTTCACAGGACTTTTCCCCGTGGAGAGTGGATACCGTGTGTGCGAGGCCCAGTGAGGGTTTCTCATTTTCCTTGACTTACGGAGTTACCTATTACAGAATTTATGTAGGAGAAAAGACATATTTCACTGCCAGATCCAGGATTTGTGATCTGCATTGGTTTAATTACAGTAGAGATCATGTAGTAATGTAGATGTGCGGTGTTTGATTGTATTGAAAATAGTTAACGGTAGTCCCGATATGGTTATTCGGGAAGACCCTGCAATCAAGATTTGAGAGGTGTTTGGTTTCAGGTGAGGGGTGAGACAGAGGAGGGGGTGAGAGCTTTTTAGTTTAGAAATTAATTCATTGCTTTGATAATGTATTTGTTTTGGTTATGATATGTTATAGATTGTAGCCGAGATAGAGTCTCGTAATTCAATGTTTGGGATTCTATTATTAAAGATATAATTAGGACCAGGAGTGTCTTATTGTCTTGTGACCAGTGTTACAACGTTTTGTTATTGTAAAGATGTGTCACTGTTATTCATGTACAGAGAGCAGAAGTGGGAGGTCAGACAACACATGGACTCATATGAACTACAGAAAGATGACAGCTTAAGAGAGGTCCAGGTTGACTTGGCCGGTTCTCTTCCTTGTTCTCCAGGAGGGTAGTCTTATTAATGTAGGTGGGCGGATGTCTATTAGGTCCATGTTCCATTCTTACATAACTACAGCCAAAAGCTACGTCCATTCCTGGAGACTCTTTATAAAGAAACGGACTCGAACAAAGGTCTTATCTCGTGTATCCGGGCACTCTAACCCCTAGACCCTTATTCACAGATAATCTATATTTAATATACCACACACACACACACACACACACACACACACACACACACACACACACACACACACACAGACACACACACACACCTGCGAAATTATATGTACACAGTGGATCGTCGTCTGACTTGATCCTCAGAATCTTGGATCAGCTCTGTCTTCATGCCTCGATTATGATATGTATCCAAGCCGTCCAGATATTGCTGTCTCTGTCTGTCCCTTGTTCATTTTCCATAAATCTTGCTAGCTGTCACAATGTTTCCCTACTGTTTATTCTTATCATAAAACGCACAAAACTCACATCCGTCCACGTCTGATTTCTCGAATAAATTTTGGGTTTGATTTGTTTCTCGTAGGACGTCTGCTGTGACCCGATTAACAGCGTCATGGGTAATGGCAGCGTTACATATGAAATTCTAGATTGTACACTAGACCATGACAAGTGACTCACCTATGAGAACTTTTCAAACGGCGTAAAAATCGCCGAGATTCTCTCTGCAGCAAGCAAAGTGTTTCCTTGAACGACATTCTGTGTCAGCCCGTGGTCAAGTGTGGACCTGGTCAGGACATGCTGAGACAATGGCTAATCTATAGGACGGTCACGTTATGGGAGATAGTTGTATAAATGTAGATTGCACATGTTTTAGGCTGTTATTATTTTAGTGAGGAATAATTGTGTGATTATCTAAAATGTAAAGTGAGAGATTCAATAGATTATAAATGTTATCGCAATCCACACCGGAGTTTGGTTGTAACAATTATCTGTGTAGTCATGTTGATCGTCTCTTATGTCAGTGTTGAAGAATCCTGTTATAGACACTCAATCTGGCGACCGAGCCATGTCAGTAATTCTATGAGTCACTCCACAATGAGGACACAGGTGCAGGTATAACTATATGTGTCCGAAAAATATGAACAAGACCGAAGAACATAAGAAATATAGAAGATATATTTCAGGAATATAGAAGATATGGAAGTAATCAACATTGGGGGACGATACATCAATAACATTAGATGTGCAGATGATACAGTCTTGATTGCAGACAATGAACAGGACCTGCAAAATTTAGTAGATGCGGTTGTTGCACACAGTGAAAAACTAAGTTAGAATTGAATTGTAAGAAGACACAGATTATGGTTGCCACTAGGAAGAAGGAAATACCACAATGTGATATACGAGTAAATGGGCATATTCTTAAGCATGTGAATCGATACAGTTATCTCGGCACAGTCATAACATCTGATGGGAGATGCCTTGAAGAGATTAGAACAAGAATTGCCATTGCAAAGGTAGCCTTTTGCAAGATGAAAAACATACTGAACCAATAAAAAGATATCAATTGAAACGAGAAAAAGAGTGTTGAGGTGCTACATAGAACCTATACTTTTGTATGGATGTGAAGCATGGACAATAAGCAGTCAAGCTGAAAAACAGCTGATGGCTGTGGAAATGTGGTTTCTGAGGAGAATGCAAAGAATACCATGGACAGACAGAAAAATCAATGAACAAGTCCTTCAAGAAACAAATGAAGATCGTAAACTGATTAGAGACATTAGACGTAGACAGTCATAATTTTTTGGGCATGTTATGAGAAGAAATGAATTGGAGAACTTGGTGACGACTGGCAAGATCGAAGGGAAGAGACCAAGGGGAAGACCGAGAAGTAAATACCTGGATGGCTTGGCCACGTGGCATGGTCGAGACAGGAACACAGAGCTGATCCACGACTCTGGTGATCGAGTGACATGGCAGTACATGACCGCCCACGTTTATCGGCATGGCACATGATGGATGGATGGATGGAAGAACATAATCACGAACCTTATGGCTGTAGAAGTTATATACCAATGCCAAGGGCGACCTGAACAGGATTGTAAGATCGCATCAATACCAGCATGCAACGGTGCTCATAAAGCCAATGTTCCCAGCCCACAATAAGATAGCCACGGGAACAATATCTTAAAAGTAACCGCTAGTACGCCGGCTTCCTGGCCTAGAGGTTAGCGACTTTTCTCCGTAATCTCGTATAGTCTCGTAAGTAACGTGACGACGGTGAGAATCAGCAGTGGTTCGAATCGCATCGGTAACTTACGGGGTATGTTAGTCGGCCGCTTAGAAAGCAATGCCAAACTACTGAACGTAATGTGGCCAAGAAATCAACAATCAGCTGAAAGATGCTGATGTTGACAGCGATGTCCTGTAAAGCATATGCAAAACGTTAAAAAACAACATTGAAGAAAATTGGAATTTCCTAAAAACTACCTTGCTAAATGCTGCAACAAACACAGTCGGCTACGTACAAAGACAGAAGAAGAAGTGGCTAAGCGATAACACCTGGACGAAGATACAAGAAAGAAAACAAGCAAAACTAACACTTCTTTCTGCAAAAGACACATCTACATATGAAACCCATAAGCAAAAGTACTCTATGTTGGATAAAGAGGTGAAATCAAGCGCACGAAAAGACAAACAGAACTTTATTCACAGCCTGGCCTCCGACGCCGAAGCAGCTGCCAGAACTGGAAACAACAGAGCCGTATTCCATATCATGAAGCAACTATGCAATCACTCACCTACACCAAATATACCCATCAAAGACAAACAAGGCAATCAACTGTTATCCGATGACCTTCAAAAGCAACGATGGGCAGAACATTTCAAAGAAATATTAAATAGACCGCAGCCTGACACTGTTCCGAACCTGGATGGAGAAATTACTATGCCCCCACTGGATGCCTCCTGCGAGTCATTCACCATGGAAGAGATTAAAGCAGCCACCAAAAAATTGAAGAACAACAAAGCTGTTGGTGAAGATGAAATCTCAAGAGAAATGCTCAAAGCAGCAGATGAGAACACCTTACAACGTTTGTTACAGCTGATCAATGAAATCTGGCAAAGCGAATCCCCACCACAACAGTGGAAAGATGGTGTAATTTTCAAACTGCCTAAAAAGGGCGATATGTCTGATTGCAATAATTGGCGTGGTATCACTCTATTGTCAGTACCAGGAAAACTTTTTTGTAGCATGTTACTTGAGAGATTGAAAAAGGCGATAGATGAAAGGCTCAGAGAAGAACAAGCAGGCTTCAGACCAAAACGGTCATGCATAGACCACATTTTCACCCTCAGAATAATCATTGAAGACTTCGTAGAATTCCAGTCGAAATTAATCACAAACTTTGTCGACTTTCAAAAAGCCTTCGACAGCATCCACCGTCCTTCACTTTGGAATCTACTTAACATCTATGGTTTTCCTACCAAATATACCAACGTCATAAAATCTTTCTACAAAGAGACACGTTGCTGCGTAAGAACAGAAACAGGCAACTCTGACTGGTTCTCAGTCGAAACAGGAGTGAAACAGGATTGTGTCTTATCACCGATGCTTTTTGGAATAGCTATCGATTGGGTCATGCGCAAATGCACAAGCAACACAAATATGGGTATCCATTGGGTTGACAAAATTCTAGAAGACCTGGACTTTGCCGACGACATAGTGCTTTTGAGTTCAACACATCCGGATGCCCAAGAGAAAATAAACCACCTCCAAAATGTTTCAGGGCAAATTGGTCTCCAAATTAACACCACAAAAACAAAGACTATTGATCTTACCAACAGTTCAGATGAGACCAAATTGAACAGCTACGTTCTTGAAAAAGTCAACAGCTTCACATACCTAGGAAGCAAAATGACATCCACAGGGGACTCAACACCAGAAATATCATCTAGAATCGCACTGGCATCTAGTGCCTTCAATAAACTGTCAAACATCTGGAAGTCAAAGACACTCAGCAAACACACAAAACTTAAAATCTTCAACTCTTGTGTGATTCCAGTGTTAACGTATGGATGTGAAAGTTGGAAATCAACGGTAGCTTTAGATAAAAAATTAGACAATTTTGAGAACAAATGTCTTAGAAGACTTCTAAACATCCACTGGACAGACTTCAGAACCAATTCGCAAATAAGACAAGAGACTAAGCAAGATACAGTATCCAATTTCATAAGAAGACGCCGTTGGAACTACATCGGCCATGTACTCAGAATGTACAAGACAAGACTCCCCTACCAAGCCCTCATATGGTCACCGGTAGGGAAAAGAAAACGGGGAAGACCAAGAGAGACCCTGCGTAGAACCATCATTAGAGAAGGCTCATTCAATGGCCAAAAAAATATCCAAGATCTACAACAGATAGCAGCGAACCGCCAGGCATGGAGAGACAGGACTTCTGCCCTATGCGCCGCCTTAGGCTCAAGAGGAAAGACTAACTAACTAACTAACTAAGTACAACCGCCAAGGGCAATGGCAATAAACCGTCGTATGGCAACATCATCCCGAGGTCACTCAACCGCTCTATGGCACCTTGTTGCTTGGTCTATCCACCCATGGTATTCTTCGCATTGTCCTCAGAAACCACATGTCCTTTGCGGTAATATGTTTCTCATCGTGCTTGCGTATTGTCTATAAATGTAGAATAGCCCAAGCAAAAACACAAGATGAAGAATATTCTCTGCAATTTATCTTCCTCAACCGAGTGAAGACAATTATTATAGCTGTTAAATTAATTATCAATGGATACAACCATGAAGGTGTTTTCGGTATAGGCCACAGGGGATACAACAATACTAACTTCTGGTTGTGGAAAATCCAAAGATGGTTTATTAAGCACACAATTTTTCATCAGATGGGGAATACCTTTGTAATACGTAACAAATCGCTATCAGTTGACAACAAAGATTTATAAATGTATTGATTATGTGAAATAAATGGCATGTGATTCTCTGTGACACATTAAAAAAACGCTCCTATTATTTGTGTACAGGACCAATAATATGTCATCAACTTTATTTCCGATGCTAAGTAGCAGGTTCATCTGGATACAATCTAATGTGATATTTTTTGACAGGCACGTTAAATGTGCCTAGTAATTGAATATGGTTACTATTGAGTTCGCAAGTTGTGGTATTTCGTCTACAAAACAAAACCGTTTACAGATGTTCTCTCTCTCTCTCTCTCTCTCTCTCTCTCTCTCTCTCTCTCTCTCTCTCTCTCTCTCTCTCTCTCTCTCTCTCTCTCTCTATCTCTGTATCTCTCTCTCTCTCTCTCTCTCTCTCTCTCTCTATCTCTCTCTCTCTCTATCTCTGTATCTCTCTCTCTCTCTCTCTCTCTCTCTCTCTCTCTCTCTCTCTCTCTCTCTCTTCCACCCTCACATACATATACACACGCACACGCACACGTACATTTCATCATCATCAACGCTATTAGAGATATGCGTGTATAATCTTTATCAGATCACGATAAGCCTAAGCAGACATGGTTCGCCGTCTGAATTGATCCTCAGTCTCTGTGTTTATGCCCCGATTAATTATGTATATAAACCGTCCAGATGTTCATCGCTCTGTCTTTCCTATGTTCATTTTCATAAATCTTGCTAGCTGTCACACTGTTTCCCTTACAGTTTTTTATCATCATAATATGCACATAATTCACGACCGTCCACGTCTGATTTCTCGAACAATTGTGGGTTTTATTTGTTTCTTCTACGACATCCTTGTTACTTTTTCTGTCCGCTTATGGTATTCTTAGCATTGTCCTCAGAAATCACATGCCCATCGCCATTATATGTTTCTTATTGTGCCAGCTTATTGTCCGTAAATGTAGATTAGTCAAAGTAAAATCAGCATTTCACAAAGTGAAGAATATTCTAGCAATGTATCTTCGTCAACCGAGTGAAGGCAATTATTATAGCTATTAAATTAATTACCAGGTGATACAACCACGGAGATTATTTCTGTATAGACCACAAGGGGTGCAACAATACTAACTTCTGGTTTTGAAAGATACAAGGATTGTTTATGTAAGAACAAACTGTATTATCAGATGGGGAATCTCTTGGTAACAGGTGACTAATCGCTATCAGTTGACGACAAATATGTTGACATTTATGAAACGTGTGAAATAAATGACATGTGATTCTCTTTGACACATAAAATAGCACTCCCAGTTTTGTGTAGAATGTCAACAATATATCATCAACGTTAGCTATGTTATATATCGAATCTCGGTGTTGCCAATATAGCTTAAGTGATATTTTTGTCAGGCATAATGTACCTAGTAATTTAAAACGGTTACTACAGAGATAGTACATTGTGGTATTTCGGCTACAAGAAAATGTCCTTTACAGGTCACATACACGCGTCAGATCAGGTTTCATCTTAGTTTATCAAGGAAGCAGAACTGTATCACCAAACACTATCTAGCACCATAAAACATCTTCTTACAGTCCACGCCGTGTGGTGCTGATGATCATATCTCGCTATACGTTAAGAAACCTGATAATCTGCTTCCCTGCCCTGAGTGAAGGAGATGGGAGTGAAGTGGCGGGCTGCCAGACATGAACATTTTGTCAATAGCACAGCATGTTTGACTAACCAACACAGAACTGGTACGATCAGTCGATATGAGCTGGAAGAGATGTTGAGAATGAGATCGGAGCAAAGTTGGACCTGTCTGGAGTGCGATGACGATGATCCTCAGCACCACCAATCCTATAAAATGGAACGCATCTACCTACGTCGGCAGAACAGAGAGGTGGAAGAACACATACCCAATTGGATTGATAGTATAATAAACACAAACACTGGTAACCTGGCAATGCCTACACACCGCAATACAATCCGCAGATAAATTGTGGCTCTTATTTGTTTCTTGTGGCACTTCCTTCCACACAACCGAATGGTATAGAAAACCTAATAATCTCAAGCCAACGTAATAATGAACATCACAACTTATATCTTAACATAGCAAAAACAAAGATAATGTATACAGATAAAACTACTATGGAGAAAGAAATATATGTTAATGAGGAAGAATTGGAGGTGGAGGAAAATTGCGAATATCTTGGGTCATTGATTACTAACACAGGTCCTGATAGCATAAGATACGACGACATCAATAAGTGTACCGACAATGAGCTAGAGAAACTAGCAGACATGTACAACAACAGTATAGGAAGTGCTAGCATCAAGGAGGAATGGTTACACAGCTATCTGATTCCCTTGCCGAAGCCTGACAAAGACCACAAAAAAATTCAGTGATATCGAATTATAACCATGCAGAATACAATAGGCAAGCTGCTGGAGAAGGTAATTGCCAGGAAGATATCAAGCCAGCTAGAGAGGCAAGGTGTTTTCCCACCTACCCTGGGTGGGTACCGTCCAAAAAGAGAAACCTGGACCAATGCAGCAGTCTTTGCCCATGATGTCTATGAAGGTTTCCACTCAGGCATTGAAACCTTTGCTGCAGCGATTGATCTTGAGGACGCATGCAACAGAGTACCATTGGATTTTTTAATGTTTCATCTTCTTGAACTAAAAGTAAGTCTATTCCTCCTTAGTTGGATTGCTGCAGCCCTCTTCCAACGGAAAGTAGTTTTTAGGTGTGGCAGTTGGACTTCGGAACCAACAACAATATATCTTGGCCTACCACAGGGATCACCATTATCTTCGGTACTGTTCAACGCCTAAACAGTGAGAATCACAAGTGAGCAGATCACTGGACCTGGCAGGACATTGTCATATGCCGATGATGTTTTAGTGTATCGTCAGGGGAAGGATAGAGAGGAGGTTGCTGTGGAACTACAAACCGAACTCAATCGCATAAGTACTTGGTGTAATGAAGCTGGGGCAATGGTCAACCCAACAAAGGCAACATTGACTTGGTTGTCGTTGAATAATCATATTGTCAACACTCCAACACCAACTGTAATGCTGTGTTCAGAGACGGTGGAAAGAACGCAGGCAATGAATTACCTAGGGATACGGTTTGATCGATGCCTTGCTTATAATGTGCACATAGACCAGGTGATAACAAAGGCCAAGCGGGGTTTGGCTGCGATGCGGGTGATGGCAGCAGCAAACTGTGAGCAGCGCCATCTATGTCTTCTGTACGAGGGGCTGGTCATGTCTGTTTTGGAGTATGCAATGGCAATCCTGACTCTCAGCCATAAGCAGATAGAAAGGATGGAAAGGATACAGAATGAAGCTATGCGCATTATTCTTGGATGTACAAGAGATACAGCATGCAGGGCGATGAGCTACCTTCTTGATTTTCCAACCATTGAATATAGAATACATGTTTGTAGGGCACGCGCCTACCTCAGAGTTAACGCAAACACACAACATCCACTGCATAGTGAAATTAGGAAGGTGAAGGGCAGCAGGTTAAAAAGAGGACGGTCGTGGATGGGTCAAGCCGAAGACATTCTTCAACAGGTTGTTCACTTGAGGACTTAGAACCTGGCGAGGAGTGGGTGCAAGTGCCAACAGACTTCTGCACATCCTTTTTCAGTTTGCATCCAACTAGATGGAAAATGCAGACAAGAAAATCCGGCTGCTGTGGAGGCTGAAGTACAAGCGTTGATTTTCGAGAATTCGTTAGACGGTGATGCTGTCATCTACACAGATGGGTCGGTCGTCCGACATGTGAGAAGCTCATGGGCCTTTACAGCTTTGGCTGGAGGGAGAATGGTGAAGGAGGATTCTGGTGCTTTCACTGAAACCACAAGTAGCCTGACCATGGAAGTCATGGCAGTAATTCAACAATAAGAAAAATCCATTTACAGGTCTCTCTCTCTATTTCTCTCTCTCTCTCTCTCTCTCTCTCTCTCTCTCTCTCTCTCTCTCTCTCTCTCTCTCTCCCTCTCTCTCTCTCGCTCTCTCTCTATCGCTCTCTCTCTCTCTCTATCGCTCTCTCTCCCTCTCTCGCTCTCTCTCGCTATCAACTCTCGCTCTTACACTCTCGCTCTCTCTCGCTCTCTCTCCCTCTCCCTCTCTTTTCGCCCTCTCTCTCTCCCTGTCCTTCTCTCCCTCTCTCCATCTCTCTCTCTCACACACACACACACACACACACCACACACACATACTCTTTCTCTCTCACTCTCTCACACACACACACACGCACACACACACACACACACGTCAGACCTGTTTTTATCTTAATTTATTAAGGGAGCAGAACTGCATCACCAAACATTGTAGCACCCTAGCACATCTTCTTCTTATAGTACATGTAATGTTGAGGATAATAGCTCTCTATACGTTAAGTAACCTCATAACCTGCTTCCCTGTCCTGAGTGAAAGAAGGATTAATTTCATTGTTTTAGTCCATGGTGTGTGCATTCTACATTATGTACCTGTCGACACACAGCGAAATATGTCGGACAAAATGTCTATCTGTCTGTCTGTCTGTCTGTCTGTCTGTCTGTCTGTCTGTCTGTCTGTCTGTCTGTCTGTCTGTCTGTCTGTCTGTCTGTCTGTCTGTCTGTCTGTCTGTCTGTC
>JACEFZ010014703.1:0-58289 GCA_014155875.1 Cepaea nemoralis | reverse complement strand
AAAAAAATTTTAATTTTCAAATTGGATACGAGAGATTTCAAGATGAACCAAGAAGTGGCAGGTCATACTCGGTGGATGAGCCAGCAAAATTGCAAGAGTAGAGGCCCTAGTTGTCTCAGACAGACACACAACACTTTAGGAAATCATGGCTGAGTTAGGACTACGTCATATCATCACACCGAGGAAATCATGGCTGAGTTGGGACTACGTCATATCATCACACCGAGGAAATCATGGCTGAGTTGGGACTACGTCATATCATCACACCGAGGAAATCATGGCTGAGTTGGGACTACGTCATATCATCACACCGAGGAAATCATGGCTGAGTTGGGACTACGTCATATCATCACACCGAGGAAATCATGGCTGAGTTGGGACTACGTCATATCATCACACCGAGGAAATCATGGCTGAGTTGGGACTACGTCATATCATCACACCGAGGAAATCATGGCTGAGTTGGGACTACGTCATATCATCACACCGAGGAAATCATGGCTGAGTTGGGACTACGTCATATCATCACACCGAGGAAATCATGGCTGAGTTGGGACTACGTCATATCATCACACCGAGGAAATCATGGCTGAGTTGGGACTACGTCATATCATCACACCGAGGAAATCATGGCTGAGTTGGGACTACGTCATATCATCACACCGAGGAAATCATGGCTGAGTTGGGACTACGTCATATCATCACACCGAGGAAATCATGGCTGAGTTGGGACTACGTCATATCATCACACCGAGGAAATCATGGCTGAGTTAGGACTACGTCATATCATCACACCGAGGAAATCATGGCTGAGTTGGGACTACGTCATGTCATCACACCGAGGAAATCATGGCTGAGTTGGGACTAAGTCATATAATCACACCGACCATTTTGTTCGAACAGCTTCACATGTCTAAGGTTTGGGTTTCTTGCCTTCTCACGCAATTCTAATAGGAGCATTGAGCCGAAATAGGGGATGTTGGACATTTGCACTGCTGACGAGGATGATGTTTCCTTCACTGACTGACCGTTGCTGTGAACGAATGCTGGGTGCATCAAAGAAGGCAAAAACAATGCCATCTGTGAGAAAATTCCATATCTCAAGTCTGTTGAGACTCCTGGGGGTTAATACGCAGGGATTATCTTCCTTTGGGCCATGCTATCAACTCCAGGTTCTACCAAAGCCTTCTCCAGAAGTTACGAGGATTTCAGTGCACAAGACGTGGTATGCTGCCCAGGGTCGTTAGTCTGCCCCCATCCTCACTAGACTCGGCACCAAGTCACTTCTTCATCTTTTCAAGCATGAAAATTCGCCTGGTGGACGTCGTTGTTCCATTGACCAGAACTTTATTATTGAACTGGAATCGTGGTTAGGTGTCCTGCCGTGGAAGTTAACACTCAGGATATCATTTTGGCGAAGAAGAGATGTGAGAAGGGCGTCAAATTGGCGGTTGAATAGTTTGAACTTTACATTATTTTGTTGCATTTACACATGTGTGGTCTTCAACCGTTGGGTGGAACTGGGGGAGGGGGTCGCAGTGACGTAGTGGTCACACCGTCCTCCTCCCGCTCCGAAGGTTGTGGGTTCGATTCTGGACTCTCGGTTCACGGGTGCGGTGTTCTCGGAGCCTCCTGGGGGTCATCGCTGGAGCTACGGAGTTCGTACTCTGTGAGATATGCTTCTGACAGACCGCCCTGAGGAAAGAGACCTAGGCATATGGGATAAAACCAGGTGCAAAGAAGTCGACCCCCACACCTTTTTGTTTCTTCAATTGGCTCATTGTTGTGTCATAAAGTTGTTTAATTTTATTGCTGGTAATTTGTTTTTTTATTGTTCTGCAATAAGTATTTGACATGTTTCCAGTTGTATGTGTTTAAACATTTCCAATTAAGTTGCTGTACGGATTGATAGACTGGGCGAAAGGGGATGTTTTTTTTTTCCGCGTTTCCATCCTGTTTCAGGACATTGTGGTAAACACCAGCATCTTTCAGCTGTATGTTGATTCCTAGGCTAGATTACGCTCATCAGCACGCCACGACTTTATGAGCGACCGGCTTCATACTCTCGTAAGTCACTGGCGCGACTCGAACCCCTTCGCAGCAGACAATTCTGGTGATGATGATGGTAAAGAGCATGCTTGTCGAAAGACCTCTATATTAAAATTATAAGGATGAAAACATGCATATGCACAGATAAACATAGCATGATTCAACAGACTAGAAAGTGAGAGAAGAAAGAACCACAGAACCAGAAGTCCAAGATATAAGTGATATAAGATTAAGAGATTTGATGTAGAGAGTAGATAAACGACTACTGTCACATGACAAAGGCAGTTATTGCCAGGAAGGGAGCACATTGGTTTCCCCACCAGGTATGGCTACTGACATCAGTGGGCAGGTAATCTGATAACAGGGTGGTCATGTTTGTATGTCAATTATTGCACTCTCTGCCGCTGGAGAATGGATAGGGCTGCACAGGGAGTGTGGGTTGGATACGTTGATGTAAAGTATGACACATTCTCTGTTGTTGGATTCTGGGTCGTGTCTCCAGGTGGATTATGACATGGATACCCGAGTATTATAATGTTTTTCTTCTTTTGTTGGGGTGCACTGTCAATGGGATTTTAACTGGAATACTTGGAATTTTGTCATTTTCTTTTAAGTGGGGTGTGTGTTATAATACCAGGGGACCAAAATTAGCTTATATGAGATAGCATTGTTTCATTGTAATATTGTAAGTTTTCTTCTGTCGACGTTTTGGGTAAATAATATGAGGATATCAATGGGTATATGTGTAGTTGGTGAACTAGTTGTGAACTAAGAAGACATAAAATTACTTAGAGAATCAGATTGTATCAAGAATGATATTGCCAGTGATTGGGATGGGAAGGAGATTATGGGAGAAATGGCTGGGAATGATTAATTAAACAGGAATTTTGCGTGTTTTTGTAAGGTCAACAACAAGTAAATTTTGTCCGCCGGTTTTGTAGTAATACTTATGGGAACAGGGTTTGAGATAATGAAAGTACATGTATAATGGAGATCGACAGATCCACTGGGTATTGTCCTGGCCCGGTCATGTATAAGCATATGATGTTGATATTGCCAGCAGTACAACTGATAGTTCTTTTCATGCTTGGAAAGAATCGGGTAATGTAACTCCAGTCTGAACTATCATATTGTTTGAGATCATAAAACGCACGCTAACTAACGTTCACAGTTTGTTCTTACAGTTGCTGGTGGTTGCCAAGACAGAAGGTCTTGAGCTCATTATGTGGTTGTGGTCTGGCAACTTCCATGTCAGTAGCAGTATGTTTGCATCTGATAAACTAACTGCAAATGTGTGCATACAATTATATTTGATTCTCTGCATTAGTAGCAGTATGATTACATTTGACAGACTAACTAAAATGTGTGTATAAACTTAGAATAGATTCTCTGCATTATCAGCAATAAGCAAATGTGTGATTAATCTCTGTCTACGCGGCTTATTCGCGATGGAGTGGAATCCTTGTCTTCTAGGGCAGGGAAGGAAGTGTAATATCATGTGCATTCATGACCAAGGTGGGGTTCACTTTGTCAGGTGTTGACATGATTGTCATGGAGGAATCAGGTGTAGACATGATTGTCATGATGTGAAAATCTTGACATGGGTTGACCGAGCGCTGAGAAATCATTCAACTCCTAGAGTTTTGCAGTTACATTATTAATTACGTTGGCAGTTGGAAGTTCATTCGCATTGACAACGTTGACTTTTCGTATCCGTTTGTTCTTATTGATACATAAAGGTTGGCCTTGAGCCAATGTGAAGAAAATTCATTTGATGTAATCTCATTGATTGTATGTCATTGAAGACTGTTCCGAAAAGATTGATATGGAGGGGAAAGTATTATAGTTGTATGTCACACACACACACACACTCACACACACACACACACACACACACACACACACACACACACACACACACACACCATTTAGCATGACTGTTGAACAGTCATTACTTTCTATGTTCGGGTAGCATGGATAAGATTACTATAGTATGTCCCGAAAAGAATGCCTTCATTCACGATCAATTATTTTGAAAACTGTCTGTTGCATCGTTATGAAATTTTTCCAGCCGTCTTATATTTACCCCCACTCAAGGAATATGTCTTTGATAGGTACAAAAACAACTTAAATCATCGAAAGCGGCGACATTTCTTTGATGTTTTGCTGAAAAACTAGTGATTTCTCGCTAACAAATTTGTGTTTACAGTAATGGAACGCTCCGCCAATTCAGATGACACACAAGGCGTATCCGGATTCATATGGGAGTGGGTGCAATGAAAGAACTAGCTTAAAAGTCGACAGGGTCGGCTGCATTGCACCGGGTTTTTATCCCATATGGCTCAGTTTCTTTCCGCAGCGCGGAAAGCGTCGCACAAAGCACGAACTCCGTAGCTCCAGCGACGACCCTCGGAAGTCTCCGAAAAAATGCACTCGTGAAATGAAGGACGCGGCCCGGAATCGAACATACAACCTTCGGAGCCCGAGTCAGACGGCTTGACCACTTCACCACGGAGAATCCCGAGAGGGGTGCAATGTGTAATATTAGTAAAGACAGAGAATTTACAGAGGCATGGGGTAAATAATTTGTAAATTAACAGGAAAGTAGAAGGAATATATTTCTTACCTTATTTTTCATTTCCTTCTTGTTTCTTCAGCTGCTGGTTAATAAAGTGTACACAAGTATTCATGTTAGCTTTTTATATTGAGTTCGTGAAAGCTTCCAAATAGCTGTGCGTTAATGTGCGTATGGAGTGACCAGAAATGATACCGCAATTTAGTCATCATGTTTCCATTTTTAAGGATCTGTTCAGCTGTCTGTGTAGTTTGTTCACACGTACACATGGGTGACAGACCCGCTTTGAGTCTTCGTGAAAGATTGTCTACTCTGCTGTTTACCGTTCAGAGACGGAACATGATTACCTGTTTTGCACTATGAAAATAGTTGTCAGTGTCTCTGTAGTGGGCTTTCTTCTTAACGACCAAGATGTTGGTCCTCTTTTCATTGAAGTTTATAGATTGATTCGTATGCACGTGTGTTGTCCCCTAATTTGACAACGTGTTTGCTCTCACGTTTCTTGTTATGCCACAATATGTCAGTTTCCACCGCAATATTACTCTTCTGTTGGTATTCAATGCGTTTAGTGTGTGTGTGTGTGTGTGTGTGTGTGTGTGTGTGTGTGTGTGTGTGTGTGTGTGTGTGTGTTGTGTGTGTTTCAATACAGTTGTTTGTCACGGCTGAGGGCTTGCGGAATTGAAAATTCATCACTGTGGAATACAAACTGTTGCCATTGACATTATGCTGATGCTGTAATGTTTAGGGCCTGCAATTCTTCTGAATATTTGTAGCAAAATATCCCAGTTGGTGTGCACGTGGATTAAGGTCTGCGATCTGCTCAGACCTTAATCTGTGTCGGACGATTCCAGTAGGTTGATGACTGCTCTCGGTTGCATAAAATTCAATCCATCCTTTCTCCAATAATCCTCTTCCTCTTTCAACACATGGTCCTCACATTTTTCCAGTAACTTTTATCAATATTTAATAGCGCGGACTGGATAAGTATCCTGACGTCAGACAATTTGAATATAGTATTGTCAGCTGCCACCTGTCCTTTAATTTTAGCCCACACAAGTTCTATAGGGTTAAAATGAGAATGGTACGGCGGAAGTCTCAAGCACCTATGGCCATGCTCTTCTATCAACTTGTCGATTTGAAATTTCTTGCTTTTTTGCGCCTGTTTTACAAGGGACAACAACTGTAGCTTGAAATACGTTTCTGGAAATGGTATATTTTCCCTTCGGAGCCATATCTTTATTGCTTCCTTTGTGCTCGATGCCGTAGGTATTTTGTCTTCTTGGGCAACAACATTGTGATATGATGCATTGTCCATAATTGGACACGACGGTCTATCAAGGGATGGAAGTACTGTATTCTCGAGCCAATCTCTAAATACATTACCATTCATCTCATTATGATAATCCCTATTGTCTGTATGCTTTGATACGAAAACGAGCCCAGCATTCTGTAGTAAGCCATTATGAGTACTACCAGCATGGGCTATGACCAAACGCTGTCCTTTACTACTGGGCACATAACGCTTTATCTTTCCATCCATTGATTGCCATTCCTTTTCACTTGTGTGGTGCGCATTGATCCACGTCTCATCCAAATACACTATGTCATAATTTTCTTTGCGCATTTCCCTTATTTCACGTAGGTATCTGCTTCTCATGGCTCCTAAATGCGGTTGCTCGCAAAGGATATTTCTACCTCCCTTGTACTTTCTAAAAGTGAAGCCTAATGTCCTTATAATTTTCCACAAAGTTGTTTTGGATAGCTCTATGTTATTGTTCTTTCTGAACCAAACCCTAAGTTTTCTTACAGTCACTGTTTCTTTGGTATCCAGCATTTTTATAATGCTGGATATTCCTAGATATAAAATCCAAAATTTTTATAATTTTAGGAGTCTCCGTGGCGAAGTGTCAAGCCTTTTGACTCGGGCTCCAATGGTCGTGGGTTCGATTCTGGGCCGCATCCTTCGGTTCACGAGTTAAAATTTTTGGGAGACTTCTGTG
The DNA here is from genome assembly GCA_014155875.1 of Cepaea nemoralis. NCBI lineage: Eukaryota > Metazoa > Mollusca > Gastropoda > Stylommatophora > Helicidae > Cepaea > Cepaea nemoralis. The sequence continues at coordinate 51,665 of JACEFZ010014703.1, read as the reverse complement.
GGTCGTCACTAGAGCTGCGGAGTTCGTGCTTTGTGCGATGCTTTCCGCGCTGCGGAAAGAGACCGAGCCATATGGGATAGAACCCGGTGCAATGAAGTCGACCCTGTCGAATTTTAAGCGACTTTTTAAAGCATTTTTTATAATAGCTCGCCTTATGACATCTTTGTTAAAGCTGTCTACAATATCTTTCTACCTACCGTTTTGTTATTGCGTGGTGGTTTAATTCCAGGTTCTTGCACCCATCGACGAAATTACCGTTTACTCAAACCCAATGCATGCACTGTTCTTTTTTCGGAATTTGTAATAATAGTATAAAACAGTTTCCTGCGATCAGCTTCTTGACAAAAATATGTGTACAACTTCATAGCGATTCTTTGAAGTGTATAAATTTCGCATTCAATCCCATTGAAATATATTCACACATTTCAATGTTAGCGATAAGTGGTAAGATTTAAAAAAATAAAAACATATTCATCAGGTTTCATGAAATAACCCACATTTTGAGACACCTCTGAACAGTCCTAGTTTAAACAACGCGGGGAGTTGGCATAAGGCCAATCCCTTCAAAACACGTACAATATTCAACATTGAGCGCTGATTGTCTGGCTACGCTGTAATACATTTAAAATTATGAATTTCATCTCAAACCCGTAAATTATATACCGCAAAAAAACTTTGAAATCTGCTGTAAAAATCTCCAGAACAAAATTTTTTTTGTTAGGTGGACATAATGATAAGGTTATATAATAAATCTCATAATTTTCCCTCAGTTAGTTACTGAGATATGGATGTTTATATTGGGGCTATAAAGAAGCAAATCCGCAGCCAGAGAGTTTAAATAAGCTGCTGTTTGCAGACGATCAGAGTTTATTGTATGAGAAGGTTGCGGATCTCCAGAACCATGTAAATTGGTTTGACAATTGTTGTCAGAATGTTGATATGAAAATTAACATTAAAAGACATAATTGGTGACAACTCAACAAACACCAGTGCTATAAAAATAAATATAAAAGGGAAATCATTAAAACAAGTTCGAGAGTACACGTATCTGGGCAGTGTGTTCACAGCGGATGGAAGACTAGCTAGAGAAATAGAAACTAGAATACAGAAAGTAAATAATATCAACTATCAAACTGCGCTAATTTTAAAACATCTAACTATGAACATGCATACAGACGGATTAACGATATCAAAGACATTGTACAATCACACGGAATGACACTATCCAGTGCCGCCCACCGGACGCTGGAACGCAAATTATTCCTCCCCACGACGCTTGACGGCAGAAGTGGATGATGATGATGATGATACAAGAAGGAAGCTGACAGCCATTTTATTCGCCCCAACGTTGTGTTAAAAATGCCAAACATTGACCGTCTTAGAAACACACAGGTGTAAATATCACATCATGTGAGATGAAACTATAAGAAACGTAGCTGAAAATACAAGGTATAGGGAGACAAATGAGAAATTAAGAACACGTTTAGCGATAACACTGATTACTGACTTTATAGAACAGCAAAGAATTAAATGGTTCTGACATATAATCAGAATGGAACAAGATCAATCAGTGGCTAAAGCGTTGTAAATGAGAACGTAGGGATACAAGGCTAGAGAACGATCCAGAAAGAGTTGGCTAGATAGAGTAAAAGAGACATTGAAGACATCAAATATGACGTTAATACGAACAAGACAAGTTTAGGATTTTATAGTTTTAGTTTTAGTCGATGGATCAACATCACGGCACACGGATGCAACCCATAAGTGCTCCGTTCTTCTCCTAACTCAAACCTGAGTCTGGAGAAACTCAGTTCAGTGTACGAACTCCGTTGCACCGGCGAGGATCCTGAAATACTTATGCTACTCTTTTTCGATTTCCAACTGCCAAGGGATATTTTACGTGTGCAACAATACACACGGGCGTCCGATATCACTACCCAGAGACCAGGGGAAATTTATTACTAGAAGTCCACGAGAAAAAAATCCCGGCATCACCGGGGCTTGAACCCGGGACCTCAAGCACTCGAGGCGGACACCATACCTCGAGACCACTCAGCTCCCTAAGAACACGACAAGCGAACACAGAACATGACATCTGTCTCCTCACTGCGACCCTTCACGGCAAAAGCAGTAGGACGAAAGAAGAAGCTGAAGATCAGCCTGGCAGCGATAGCTTTATGCAGTCCGCAATGTGAATGTAGTGAAGGTTGTCATGTTGGCAAGATGCCATTGACCGGAAAACCGGTCCCCCTATCTCCTGTAGTTCCCTCCTTGTCCCACACCCCCTTACTGTTCAGCCATGTCTCTAAGTCTCTTCTCCGTGTGTGGTTAATTCTCCCTCTGTTTCATTTGCTCTGAGGTCCAGAAAATGGACTTTCTAGATGGATAGTGTGTATCATTAGGTCACAAATATTGTGACTTTAGCACCAGGTCTACAGTCATCCGGAATAGCGTCTAACGGGATTGTACAATGTTTCATACAACATGATCTTCTTGTTGCAGTTTGTATTTGTCTGCTGTGTGATCCTACATTTTCTCTTGCCCGTGAACAAAGATTAAATAACATTTTACTTTATTGCAATATCAGTTGTTGTTGTTATTTAGTTTTCACGTTGTGAAGTGTTTCTCATCTCATCTCATCATGTTCCTCTTGTACCTTGCGGTGTCGATGTAAAGTATCAACTTCGTGAGAGTGTCCGATTATGGGCTTCATGTATCGACATTCCCATGGATTCTGCTATTCCCTGCGTCCAACGTTTACGTGGTCGGCCTCTTCCTCTGTTTCCATCTGGTCTGTACATCATTGCTTGTTGTGGCATGCTGTTGACTGGTAGCCTACTTGCATGGCCAAACCATTTGACTTGCTGCTTTCTAATAAAATCTAGTAGCAGCTTTAACCCCCACTTTAGTCCTGATTTCTTCATTTCTGATCTTATCTCTTCTTGATACATTGAGTATTTTTCTCAGGAACCTCATTTCTGTTGTTGTGATTTTTCTTTTCTCTTTTTCGGTCATTGTCCAGGTTTGGCATTGGTAGCACAGAGTTGGTAGGAAGATTGTGTTGTAAAGTGCTTTCTTAGTAGTTATTGATACATGTTTGTTCTTTAGTATTGGTGCCATTTGTCCAATGAGTTGATTTGCCTTATTGCACCTATTTTCGATCTCGTCTTCTGATCTGCCATTTGATGATATTATACTTCCTAGGTACTTGAAACTCTTTACTTGTTTCAAGGGATGTTCGTTTAGGTGAATTGTTGTTGTTTGTTCTTCTTTAGTTATAGTCATTACCTCTGTTTTGCTTGTGCTAATTTTCATGTTATGTTCCCTACACATTTCGTTTAGACTATTCATGTGGTCTTGTAATTCAGCTTCTGATTTTGCTATTAGTGCTTGGTCGTCCGCAAACAGGAGTTCTCTAATGGTTAGATTTGCAGATGGTTCTTCTTCTGTGTTCTCGTCATGCGGTATTCTTGCTGTCTCTGCTTGGCTGGTTTCTTTACATATGTTGTCTATATATGTTATGAACAAGAGAGGGGACAGGACACAACCTTGTCGTACTCCAGATCTTATGGTGAAGGGTTCTGAGTGTCCTCCAGTTGCTCTCACTATGCATTCACTGTTGTTGTATAAACTTCTACATAGGTTTGTTAGATGTGTACTCACTCCATATTGTTTAAGGATTTCCCACAGCTTGTTTCTATCTACCCTATCGAATGCCTTTTCTTGGTCGACAAAGGCTAAGTAGAGTGTTTCATTGAATTCGATTGATTATTCTATAAGTTGTCTAAGAGCAAAAATGGCATCTGTGCATCCTTTGTTTTTCCTAAATCCAAGTTGCGTTTCGCTTAGCTGGGGTTCTAAAGTAGTTCGTAATCTTTTTTCAAGAATTTTGCAACATATTTTCCCAGTATGACTCAACAGTGAAATGCCTCTGTATTGTGTGCAGTCTCTTTTGCTGCCTTTGTTTTTCCAAATTGGGATAATTATGGCGTTTCCCCAGTCTCGTGGTGTCTGATGTTCTACCCAAACATGGTTGAATAGTCTATGTAGCAGCTTTATAGTCAGGTCTTAGTCAGATATGACTGAGCTACCGTATGACAGTAGACGGTACTACCTGCTTTCTGTCAGCGCCGAATGTTGGGCGGCGCTTACCAAACCCGACACCCCACATTGTGCCAACGGCTTCGGGCGGAAGAGCGCAATTGGGAGGGTACTAGCCTTATCCTGGTGCGAGGAAACGCAACCCAAGACAAAATAGTCATGACAGGGCAGACCAGGCCCTAAGCCTTAGTTGGCAGCTGGTCTAGGATCGAAGCTCCGACAGGCGGACAGTTAGAGCATTGCTTTGCTGATCCGGCAGCTTCTGCAGCTTGTCTTGTTCCAGATATATAGGTGTTAACTTTCGTCTGGAGTGAACTAGGCAGACCGAGAGAGGGATCATGCTGCATGGGCAACACATGGTTTCTTTATGTTAGCACATGCTTTGTGCTATGGAGAGGCAATAACTCCATCCCTGGTCTTAACCGGTCTCGGAATCAAAGCGAGAGGCAACTGTTACGGGTTATAAGTCCTTGTCAGTTGGCGTAGACATGGGGCGCCACGCGTTGCCTCTGACGGTGGGAGACACCTACAGGTGTCACTGATCAGCCACCGCTCGCCTCAAGCTGGGCAGCCCCCGGCCAATTGGGTGCTGATCCGCCTGCCTGCCTGCTTCAATTGGTGCTTGGGGCTAGGACAAAATCTGAATCGCAGGCTGTAAAACCAATGCACAAGGTACTAATAAAAAAAAAAAGAATAATAGACACCTCAAGCTACAGCTTGCAACCTGGAACGTAAGAACCATGTGTCCAGGATTTTCCACTGACTTGACAAATATTGACGATGTGAGAAAAACGGCTGTGATTGATGCTGAACTCAATCGTCTTAACATTGATATTGCTGGCCTGCAGGAGACTCGTCTCGCTGAGGAAGGGTCAGTCAGGGAAAACAATTACACCTTTTTTTTGGAAGGGTAGAGGGCAGGCAGAAAAAAGGCAACATGGTGTGGGCTTTGCAGTGAAGAATTCGCTACTGGGAATGATTGATACCCCAGCTGGAGGTAATGAAAGATTATTATCCCTGCGCTTAGCAATCTCTTGGGGATTTGCCACCATTATCACTGCATATGCACCGACACTCGCTTCCTATGATGATGTGAAGGATACGTTCAATGAGCAGCTAGACTCTGTGATCAAGGCAGTTCCAAAATCTGACTACATTTATATGCTCGGTGATTTCAATGCTCGTGTGGGCAAGGACTCGAGTTCATGGCCAGTGTGCCTTGGAAAATACAACATCGGTCGCATGAATGATAATGGGCAAAGGCTGCTGGAGCATTGCACTAGAAATGACCTATGTATTACAAACTCCTTTTTTAAAACAAAAGAGATGCATAAGGCCACATGGAAACATCCAAGATCCGGCCATTGGCATCAGCTGGACTTCATTATCACACGGAGACAACATCTGAACCATACATCATTAACTCGAAGTTACCACAGTGCTGACTGTGATACAGATCATCCTTTGGTTGTTGCAAGGGTTAGACTGAGACCAAAGAGAATCTACACAGCTAAACACAAATCTAGCCCCAGGATTAATATTATTAACACTCACGATCCTGGTAAGTGCTTTAAATTTCAACAGCAACTTGAAGACGCTTTCAATGATACATAAGAAAATTGTATAGTAAATGATAAATGGAGTAAACTTAAGGAAACTATGTATAAAACAGCGGTAGGGGTTTACGGCACTTTGGATCATAAGAGGCAGGACTGGTTTGCGGCAAACAGCCAGATACTGCAGCCCTTGATTGATAAAAAGAAGATAGCTCTCTTAAGAAACAAGGAAAGAACAACACGTAACACTCTGAGTGAGCTGAAGCAAGCTAGGAAGGATGTGCAAAAGGCTGCCAGGCAGTGTGCGAATGACTATTGGATCAAGTTATGTGAGTCCATTCAAATCGCAAGTGATAAGGGAAACACCAGAAGCATGTATGAAGGGATAAAGAAAGCCTGTGGTCCAATGATGAAAAGAAGTGCACCGCTGAAAACCTTGACTGGAGAAGTCATCACTGATAAGAAACAGCAGATGGATAGATGGGTAGAGCACTACTTAGAGCTTTACTCAAGTGAGACCAAACTAGCGGATGATGCCCTCAACGCCATAGAGGCCCTGCCAACTCTTGACCACCTGGACACACTTCCCATCATAACAGAAGTTAAGTGTGCTATAAATGAACTTGCGTCTGGCAAGGCTCCAGGTAAGGATGGGATTCCAATAGAGGTAATCAGGAGTGGGCAAGACACACTCACTATACAGATCCACCAGCTAATAGAGCGGGGCTGGCGAGAAGGACAAGTCCCACAGGATTTCAAAGATTCAAACATCATAACGCTGTACAAGAACAAGGGAGATCGGAGCGACTGTAACAACTATAGGGATATCTCACTTCTGTGTATTGTTGGGAAAGTATTTGCCAGAATTGTTCTCCACAGACTTCAAGTCCTGGGAGATCAAGTCTACCCCGAATAACAGTGCGGCTTCCGTCAGAACCGGTCTACAATTGATATGATATTCTCATTGCGACAGATGCAAGATAAATGCCGTGAACAAAATCAGCCACTGTTTATTGCCTTCATCGACCTCACAAAGGCATTTGATTTGGTCAGTTGTGTGGGTCTGTTCAAAGCACTAAAGAAGATTGGCTGCCCACCAACTCTTCTGTCCATTGTGGAATCGTTCCACACAGGCATGAAGGGTATAATCAAGTTTGATGGCTCAACTTCAGAAGAGTTTGAAATCAAGAGTGGAGTTAAGCAAGGTTGTGTACTATCCCCCACCCTCTTTGGGATATATTTTTCGCTTCTACTGAAATATGCCTTTCGTGATCAGGATGACGGTATATACATTCACTCACGTTTAGATAGTAGCCTCTATAATGCTCAGAGATTGAAGGCCAAGACCAAAATTAGCAGGGTACTAATCAGAGAGTTGCTTTTTGCGGATGATGCTGCGATTACGACCCACTCTGAGGAAGAATTACAACATCTACTATCTGCATTCTCCAATGCTTGTTCTGAATTTGGTTTAACAATTAACAAAAAGAAGACACAGATTATGTCACAAGGTGCACATGGTGTACCATCAATCTTTATTGACGACGCCGAACTGGAGATAGTAGACCATTTTACATATCTAGGAACAGAGGTAAATAGCAAATTATCCCTCGATCAGGAAATCAACATCATGATTGGCAAGGCAGCAACAGCAATGAACATGTTAGCAAAAAGAGTCTGGGAGAACAGGAAGCTTACTGTCAAAACAAAAGTCCTCGTCTACCAGGCCTGTGTCCTTAGTACTCTTCTTTATGGCAGTGAAACCTGGACAACTTACTCACGCCAAGAGAAACGTTTAAACAGCTTTCATATGCGGTGTCTGCGAAGAATACTTGGTATTAAGTGGCAAGACAAAATCACAAATACTGAAGTATTGGAAAGATCAGGTTGTGTGACGGTGTATTCCATGCTCAGTCTTCGTAGACTTAGATGGATAGGACATGTTAGGAGGATGGATGATGGTAGAATACCAAAGGACATCTTTTTTGGTGAATTACAGACGGGTAGGAGATCTCAGGGTCGGCCTCTACTACGATACACAGATGTGTGTAAGCGGGACATGATTGATACAGGCATTGATAATGCACATTGGGAGCAAGTCGCCGCTGAACGTGTTGCATGGAGGGCAACTATCAGAAATGAAATAAAGACAAATGAGAAAATTATTGCAGATAAAGCACATACAGAGCGTGAGAGACGTAAGATGGTGCACAATGGTGGAAATGACCATGCTTTCACATGCATCTACTATGAGCAAACATTTGCAGCAAAGAATTGGTCTTACCAGCCACACTCGCCACCGCCATGGGTCGTAGTTATTAAGCCTTTTTGAAGCATAATGTACCAAACTATCGTCTGTCAAGACGGAAAGGTACCAATGTTGAATGTTGATATTTCAAACTGTCAAAAGGTACGGTTATTCTGTATTTCATACTGTCATGAGATAAGGTTATTCTCGAAATTATTTTATTTATTTTTGCCCGTGCAGCGCCGTTAGGCTACTCTTTTTCGATTTCCAACTACCAAGGGATTTTTTTTACGTGCGCAACAATACACACGGGCGTCCGATCTCACTACCCAGAGACCAGGGGAAATTTTATTACTGGAAGACTGGAAAAATCTACCCAAAGTATTTCAGGATCCTCGCCGATGTAACGGAGTTCGTGCATTGAGCTGAATTTCTCCAGACTCAGGTTTGAGTTAGGAGGAAAACGGAGCACTTATGGGTTAAACCGTGTGCCGCGATGTTGATCCAACGACTAAAACTTAAAAATAACTAAAGGTTATTCTATATTTCATACTGTCATGAGATAAGGTTATTCTATACTTCATACTGTCAAAAGGTACGGTTATTCTGTACTTCATACTGTCATGAGATAAGGTTATTCTATACTTCATACTGTCATGAGATAAGGTTATTCTATACTTCATACTGTCATGAGGTAAGGTTATTCTATACTTCATACTGTCATGAGATAAGGTTATTCTATACTTCATACTGTCATGAGATAAGGTTATTTGTCATGGTCTTATATGACATGTGTAAGGAAGAATGTAAGCGCCGGTATGTAAGCGAGAGTCAGTGTAAGCATGACTGAGGTAAAGGGCAGTAAAAGACGCCACGGTTTGGCTAGCGGACGGTCAGGCAAGAATCCCGTGAACAGAGCCACGTGATGTGGGAAGGTCAACCAGGAGAGAGGCATTGTGTGTGAGGCAGCGATTAGAGACGGACGTGTGGAGATCTAGAGAGCGATAGAACGATAGAACGATAGAACGATAGAACGATAGTATTTGTGACGGATAGATGGAGATGAACGTTGTGTAGTGATATTCGAGGAATGTACTAACTGTGATATGTGCGGGATGATGTGAAGTTGTGATTGTGAATGATCATGCGGGCGACAGTGTAAAGATCGCCATTGTGAGCTAGCGCGTGGCTGTTAGTGGTGAACGATTGTTTGAGCGTGAAGTGCGACTATGTTGTAATATATATTGTAATAAATGATTGTTCCGGAGATTGTTCCGATTGCATTCATGTGTTCCTAGTAGATGTGTGGTAGATGTTGTAATTTGCCTGTCAAAGTCCAGCGAGCGAGACAGAGCAACTAATTAGGACTCTGACAGGTATAATGGTGTCAGAAGTACACATGAACCACATGCTCATGTAGAACGCACAAAAGAACGCTACTTTTGTAAAGAAGAAGAAGACCTATTCCATAATATATAGAAATTGTAAAGTAAAGATGTGTTAATAGAGTCAGAACGAAAATAACATCATTTCTTTCCACAGCAGGTTTCAATTCTACAAAGCGACCGACGTAACCAAACCAGGTCAGCGGTAACCAACACGAGAATCACGTTCCTGTACATCAAGCGTTCGAGTAGTCAGCAGAGAAAGATAAGTTGATTAATTTTGATTGCTAATTACCCAAATCTGCATTCTTTGATTTTTTTGTATAAAGACCATCATTAGTGGATTTAGATATTAATTAACAGAAAATGTCAGTGTCACAGGAGGAATGCCTATCATACTATTGGGGCACAACTCATTACATGAAGGTGCGAAAATTTTTCGAAAGTACACGGGCACATGATAAAGCAAAGTGTAATATAAACCATAACTTTATGCATGGGTGGACACAGAATTTTGAAAAGAAAATGCAGGAATACAACATCTTACCGATGCATTGGGGTAAATGGTACAGAACACACGTACCAATAAACCAAAGATGAAGAGTCATACAGAATGCAAGGAGACTATGATATGGAAAACTAATGCTCAAGATTGAAGGCCAAGCCCAAAATTAGCAGGGTACTAAGCAGAGATTTCTTTTTGCAGATGATGCTGCGATTACGACCCACTCTGAGGAAGAATTACAACATCTACTATCTGCATTCTCCAATGCTTTTTCGGGAATTTGGTTTAACAATTAACAAAACGAAGACACAGATTATGTCACAAGGTGCATATGGTGTACCATCAATCTTTATTGACGACCCCGGGAACTGGAGATAGTAGACCTTTTTTCCCTATCTAGGAACAGAGGTAAATAGCAAATTATCCCTCGGTCAGGAAATCAACATCAGATTGGCAAGGCAGCAACAGCAATGAACATGTTAGCAAAAAGAGTCTGGGAAAAACAGGAAGCTTACTGTCAAAACAAAAGCCCTCGTCTACCAGGCCTGTGTCCTTAGTACTCTTCTTTATGGCAGGGGAAACCGGGGCAGTGAAACTTTAAAAACAGCGTTCATATGCGGTGTCTGGGGAAGAATACTTGATATTAAGTGGCAAGACAAAATTACAAATACTGAAGTATTGGAATGATCAGGTTGTGTGACGGTGTATTCCATGCTCAGTCTTCGTAGACTTAGATGGATAGGACATGTTAGGAGGCATGGATGATGGTAGAATATCCAAGGACATCTTTTTTGGTGAATTACAGACGGGTAGGAGATCTCAGGGTCGGCCTCTACTACGATACACAGGATGTGTGTAAGCGGGACATGATTGATACAGGGCATTGATAATGCACCATTGGGAGCAAGTCGCCGCTGAACGTGTGCATGGAGGGCAACATATCAGAAATGGAATAAAGACAAATGAGAAAATGATTGCAGATAAAGCACCCACAGAGCGTGAGAGGACGTAAGATGGTGCACAATGGTGGAAATGACCATGCTTTTCACATGCATCTACTATGGGCAAACATTTGCAGCAAGAATTGGGCCCTACCAGCCACACTCGCCACCGCCATGGGTCGTAGTTATTAAGCCTTTTTGAAGCACAATGTACCAAACCTATCGTCTGTCAAGACGGAAAGGTCCCAAATTTGTTGAATGTTGATATTTCAAACTGTAAAAAGGTACGGTTATTCTGATTTCTTTACTGTCATGAGATAAGGTTATTCTCGAAATTATTTTATTTTTTTTTCCCCGTGCAGCGCCGTTAGGCTACTCTTTTTCGATTTCCAACTAAAAGGGGATTTTTTTTACGTGCGAAACAAAAACACAGGGGCGTCCGATCTCATTTCCCCAGAGACCGGGGGAAAATTTTTATTACTGGAAGACGGGAAAAAAATCTCCCCAAAAGTATTTCGGGACCCTCGCCGATGTAACGGAGTTCGTGCATTGAGCTGAATTTCTCCAGACTCAGGTTTGAGTTAGGAGGAAAACGGAGCACTTATGGTTAAACCGTTTTGCCGCGAGTTGACCCAACGAAAAAAATTTAAAAAATTTAAACAAAAGGGGTTATTCATTTTTCTTTATGTCATGAGAAAAGGTTATTCTATACTTCATACTGTCAAAAGGTAGGGTTTATTCTGTATTCATACGTCATGAAAAAGGGTTATTTATACTTCATACTGTCATGAGATAAGGTTATTCTATACTTCATAGCATGAGGTAAGGTTATTCTATCTTCATACTGTCATGAGAAAAGGGTTATTTTTATACTTCATACTGTCTTTGAGATAAGGTTATTTGTCATGGTCTTATATGACATGTGTAAGGAAGAATGTAAGCGCCGGTATGTAAGCGAGAGTCAGTGTAAGCATGACTGAGGTAAAGGGCAGTAAGAGACGCCACGGCTTGGCTAGCGGACGGTCAGGCAAGAATCCCGTGAACAGAGCCACGTGATGTGGGAAGGTCAACCAGGAGAGAGGCATTGTGTGTGAGGCAGCGATTAGAGACGGACGTGTGGAGATCTAGAGAGCGATAGAACGATAGAACGATAGAACGATAGAACGATAGTATTTGTGACGGATAGATGGAGATGAACGTTGTGTAGTGATATTCGAGGAATGTACTAACTGTGATATGTGCGGGATGATGTGAAGTTGTGATTGTGAATGATCATGCGGGCGACAGTGTAAAGATCGCCATTGTGAGCTAGCGCGTGGCTGTTAGTGGTGAACGATTGTTTGAGCGTGAAGTGCGACTATGTTGTAATATATATTGTAATAAATGATTGTTCCGGAGATTGTTCCGATTGCATTCATGTGTTCCTAGTAGATGTGTGGTAGATGTTGTAATTTGCCTGTCAAAGTCCAGCGAGCGAGACAGAGCAACTAATTAGGACTCTGACAGGTATAATGGTGTCAGAAGTACACATGAACCACATGCTCATGTAGAACGCACAAAAGAACGTTACTTTTGTAAAGAAGAAGAAGACCTATTCCATAATATTAGAAATTGTAAAGTAAAGATGTGTTAATAGAGTCAGAACGAAAATAACATCATTTCTTTCCACAGCAGGTTTCAATTCTACAAAGCGACCGACGTAACCAAGACCAGGTCAGCGGTAACCAACACGAGAATCACGTTCCTGTACATCAAGCGTTCGAGTAGTCAGCAGAGAAAGATAAGTTGATTAATTTTGATTGCTAATTACCCAAATCTGCATTCTTTGATTTTTTGTATAAAGACCATCATTAGTGGATTTAGAATTAATTAACAGAAAATGTCAGTGTCACAGGAGGAATGCCTATCATACTATTGGGGCACAAATCATTAACATCGAAGGTGCGAAAATTTTTCGAAAGTACACGGGCACATGAATAAAGCAAAGTGTAATATAACCATAACTTTATGCATGGCGTGGACACAGAATTTTGAAAGAAAATGCAGGAATACAACATCTTACCGATGCATTGGGTAAATGGTACAGAACACACGTACCAATAAAACACAAAAGACTTGAAGAGATCATACCAGATATGCAATGTGAAGACTATGAATATTGGAAAACAAGGATATTAAAACTTTATCTAACCTCTTTCGAGAATATAAAAGTAGAAATACAAAATGTGAAACCAGGCACAGACAAGTCATTCACCCAGTATATAAGTGAATTAGAGGAATCTTTCAAAAAACTAATATGGGAAATTAAACATTCAGACGACAATCAAAAAGTGATAAATTTCTTGCTTATAGAAAAACTTAAAGCAACACTACCAGCCGAATGCGGAAAATATTTAGAAGAACATAACAAAGAGCCTATCAAAAACTTACTAGAAAAATGCCGCGAATACTACAACCAAAGTTTGAACCTGGTTAAGACCACTCAACAGAAAAGTACTGTGAAAGTCAACGGCATCTGCAGCCACAGATTGTCAAAACAAACCACAGAAAACAAAACCAGTACTGTGCAAACATTGTAGCACTCCACATACAGAAAATGGAATATGCGATAAGAATCCCACTTATCAAGAATACCTAAATACTATAATAGCACAAAAACTGGGGAAGGTAAATCAAAGGAAATACAGAACAAAATGTCATTTTTGCCTTGCTTATGGCCACAGACGTTTTGAATGTGAAGGAGTAAAAAGATTACAGATAGCAAAAGCAAATGCAGCCATAAACATTACAACAGACAGTTCAGCAAAGAACTTAGCAAAAGTAAACATCACAGAGTGGAAAACAAGACCAAACACTGCAAAGTCAGAACAAACTGAGTTTTACCCATCAGACTTTGTACCATATTTTAATAATGTTGTTAACATCACTCAACCTCATTCCTTATGTAAAGAGGTCAATACTCAACAAGAATGTGAGGAAATGAACAACACCTCAAGACTGTCGTTAGGAAAACTAACATTCCATGAAGGTTTCATCAATGACACAGTATGCACATGTGTACGCGACACAGGGTCCTGTCTTATCGGTCTTCGAAAGACCCTAGCTGATCCTAAAGACTACCTAGATGAGTACATTTATTGCAAAACTGTTTCAGGGACAGTAGAGAAATATCCTATGGCATGGGCCAATATAAAATCACCTTTCCTATCAGGCAGAGTAACTTGTGCTTTATTAGACAATCCATGTTGTGATTTATTAATTGGAAATGTATTAAATGTGACAGACTACACAGAGTCCAAAAATCACACAGAGAAAAAAGTTAACACCACAACAAGTACTGCCTTAACTACACCACTCATCATACAACAACATGATGAACAGACCAAAGAACCACACCATACCATCTTACAACAAGAAGAAACAGAAACTGGTGTGTATCATCACAAAGAAAAAGGTACAGAAAACAAACAGTTCATAACAGCGAGGAAAGATCACAAATCATCATGGTATATACTATACCTCCTGTACTCCCTGTTAACTACACACATAACCAAGTGCACACAGTGGATGGTTATACTGGCACTGCTCATTGTAAATACAAAACAAATGTCTTTACAGACAGTTTTATTTCCACATTATCATGACGCAACACAAATAATATTACTCATGACAACCCAGCAGACTTTGTTATTTATATCATTACTGTTGAACCAAATTTTGTTGTTGCCACTGCTAAACACTATGTCAAATCAACTCAGACACATACTTATGCTGAACAATGTAAATCTCCAGTCGGTGGAATTACTGACAAAAATCAGCAACAAATTACCCTACATATTTTGGAAAACATACATAAATTGCAGAAAAGCATACAAACATGCACGATTACATTTCAAAACTATACATGGTGTATTATTATTGTTTGAACTATTGAATGTATACACACATGTACGAGTGCAGGTTTGGAGATAGCACTCAAAATGATCTCAACATAAAAATTTGAAAATCCCCACCCTTCGGAAAATTTTAACCGTAACCCACTTTATATCCTTAGATCCAGTAACTCCAGAGTTTCCTTGTCTGCTGTACGACTCCAGCGCTATGATACTAGCACACTTCAGTGTACAGACCAACATAAACGGTCTTTCAACAGAACAGTAAGACTCAACATGTGATTTCAGGTATCAAATAGTAAGATATACCCATATTGACTTTGTTTTCCAACGAGTATCTACAGAATTCACCTTTTGAAATCGACGAACAACGACGACAGCTTCACAAGTACAGACATTCATTTCCGATGATCAGTTTAATGAACCGGATGCCAACCTGCAAACTATGGCAAAGACAGTCACAGACAGACGCACCATGGCCACACTCAAAATTAAGGCCACTGAACTTAATTCTTATTTTATACGTGTGAATTCCAGCAATTTTACAGTATACGTGTGAATTCCAGCAGTTTTACAGAACAGACTTACAAATTGTCCAAACTGGGTGGGAAGTGTTAATAACTATACAGAAGGAAAGACAATATCAGAATATACAGAAGTCAACAATTATATGAGAAAGAAGAAATGCCAAACATTCCAGCACCACAGTGAACATGAACACGAGTGATGTAATTCCGTGTGCATGGCTTTCACAGGACAAGAACGGTATCCTATCTGTGCATAAAGGCATCGATGATGTATATTTTATTGTATATGTGTTAACTGTATGACATTCAATGTCGAATTTTATGATTATAATACTTTGTATTGTTATAATGTGATATGTACATATGAGCGTAAGTATAGTGGCGAATAGAATAAGTTGTAATGCTGAGAATCAACGCCTGGCAGTCCCAATGCGCGAATGTTACCAAACTTGCCTTCGCGTATGCTGGATAGCCCGACGAATGACGCTTAGCAATAGTGATATAGAATTAACATCAGAATATGGTAACCAGAAAGACCATACCAACAGGGTGATGCTAACCAAAGAGATTGATAACAAATCTCCATAACAGTAAACGAGGTGTGCTCACAAAGGGAAACAACTCACGGTCCGACGTAATATGAGGTAAGGGGGACTATAACATACATGAAGTATATTCGAACCATGACCACAACATTGACATAGCGTGCTCATAAAGAATCGAGTAGTGTGCATTAAATATAGACGAGGGGAACCACGTCTGAATAGAGAGAAAATTTAAGAATGCTGTAAGAGGAAGTTGTAGCCTTATTCGAGACGTAAACCAATGGAGAATCCTTTAACCAGCATAGCCACAATAACTATGAGATGAGAATGCACAGACAATCGATTGAGAAATATGAACGTAATGTAATGTCACGGAGTGGTGGTTGAATAATATAACGAGGTATGACAAGTAGACCCAACCAGAACATTTGTCAGACCACGACAAAACCTTGAGAGAAACCTCAATACTGAAATGGAGAGAACAATGTTTGAAATTAATCTCGAAAAAAAATTAGAGCAAAAAGGGACGCAAGCATATACTTATGATCATATAATCCCCTGACAAGGTTAGAAAGATGTACCAAGAGTAACAACAGCAGAATGTGTCACATGTCTAAGAGTAAGTGCCACATTGGTTGTGCGGGGGGAGAATGTCATGGTCTTATATGACATGTGTAAGGAAGAATGTAAGCGCCGGTATGTAAGCGAGAGTCAGTGTAAGCATGACTGCAGGTAAAGGGCAGTAAGAGACGCCACGGTTTGGCTAGCGGACGGTCAGGCAAGAATCCCGTGAACAGAGCCACGTGATGTGGGAAGGTCAACCAGGAGAGAGGCATTGTGTGTGAGGCAGCGATTAGAGACGGACGTGTGGAGATCTAGAGAGCGATAGAACGATAGAACGATAGAACGATAGTATTTGTGACGGATAGATGGAGATGAACGTTGTGTAGTGATATTCGAGGAATGTACTAACTGTGATATGTGCGGGATGATGTGAAGTTGTGATTGTGAATGATCATGCGGGCGACAGTGTAAAGATCGCCATTGTGAGCTAGCGCGTGGCTGTTAGTGGTGAACGATTGTTTGAGCGTGAAGTGCGACTATGTTGTAATATATATTGTAATAAATGATTGTTCCGGAGATTGTTCCGATTGCATTCATGTGTTCCTAGTAGATGTGTGGTAGATGTTGTAATTTGCCTGTCAAAGTCCAGCGAGCGAGACAGAGCAACTAATTAGGACTCTGACATTATTCTATATTTCATACTTTCATGAGATAAGGTTATTCTATACTTCATACTGTCACGAGATAAGGTTATTCTATACTTCATACTGTCAAAAGGTACGGTTATTCTGTACTTCATACTGTCATGAGATAAGGTTATTCTATACTTCATACTGTCATGAGATAAGGTTATTCTATACTTCATACTGTCATGAGATAAGATTATTCTATATTTCATACTGTTATGAGATAAAAAAAAATATTTTGTTGCGTGTCTCTTACGGGACGTTGCAGTCAACACCAGCATTTTCAGCTGCTGTTGATGTACTAGGCAAGTGTTTCGTTCAGTAGTTTGCCATTGCTTTCTGAACGACCGGCCCCTATACCTTTTTTCGAAAATATCAGCACCGCTGTGTTTCGAACCCGGGTATACGGGCTCACAAACCACGTTCGCAAGCCCTTAGCCACAGAGACCGATGTTATGAGATAAGGTTATTCTATATTTCATGATATCATGAGATAAGGTTATTCTATACTTCATACTGTCACGAGGTAAGGTTATTCTATACATCATACTGTCACGAGATAAGGTTATTCTATATTTCATACTGTCATGAGATAAGGATATTCTATATTTCAAACTGTCAAAAGGTACGGTTATTCTGTACTTCATACTGTCATGAGATAAGGTTATTCTATATTTCATACTGTCATGACGTAAGGTTATAAAAAAAGTATATTCTATATTTCATACTGTCACGAGATAAGGTTATTCTATATTTCATACTGTCACGAGATAAGGTTACTCTATATTTCATACTGTCACGAGGTAAGGTTATTCTATATTTCATACTTTTACGAGATAAGGTTATTCTATATTTCATACTGTCATGAGATAAAGTTACTCTATATTTCATACTGTCACGAGGTAAGGTTATTCTATATTTCATACTTTTACGAGATAAGGTTATTCTATATTTCATACTGTCACGAGATAAGGTTACTCTATATTTCATACTGTCACGAGGTAAGGTTATTCTATATTTCATACTTTTACGAGATAAGGTTATTCTATATTTCATGATATCATGAGATAAGGTTATTCTCTATTTCATATTGTCACGAGGTAAAGTTATTCTATACTTCATACTGTCATGAGGTAAGGTTATTCTATATTTCATACTGTCAAAAGGTACGGTTATTCTTTACTTCATACTGTCATGAGGTAAGGTTATTCTATATTTCATACTGTCAAAAGGTACGGTTATTCTATACTTCATACTGTCATGAGGTAAGGTTATTCTATATTTCATACTGTCATGAGGTAAGGTTATTCTATATTTCATACTGTCAAAAGGTACGGTTATTCTATACTTCATACTGTCATGAGGTAAGGTTATTCTATATTTCATACTGTCAAAAGGTGCACCATCGGTACTAGATGAAAGTCCAGCTACAAATCAACACTCATGTGGTTGTTAGCAGCACATTGAAAGGTTAGAGGCAAGTTTGAAGGTACTTTTAGACGCCGCCTCTGACAAAACAGACAAGATCGCCAGGATCACTAATGACTATATCAACCTCAAGTCAGAGGTCGCTCTCCTGAGAGAGGAAAATGATATTCCGAAACACACTATTGATCAGGCAGCACAGACTAACAGCTTCGAAACAACACAACCATCCCTGGGAGCGCCAACTATACAGCCAACGAATACACATCAACAAACAGACAAAGCCCATATTTCCCATAGAAGTAAAAGTCAGTAATCGATTTGAACTACCAAAAGCGCAATTGGTAAGCGGCAGTCAGTACGACGAGACATTGCCGACAGACAACCCGCCTATTCAAGAAACGGCTGGTAACCGGCAAGAAGGCAGTCCACAGCCGGATAATTATCAATGGCAGAATCAACGTGCAAGACGTACCATAAGCCAGTACATACAGAGACTACCAACTGACTGCACCCGCTTGATAATTGGCGACTCCTTGATGAAAGGCATATACAGTGAT
Source organism: Cepaea nemoralis (assembly GCA_014155875.1). NCBI lineage: Eukaryota > Metazoa > Mollusca > Gastropoda > Stylommatophora > Helicidae > Cepaea > Cepaea nemoralis. Next base: position 32,729 of record JACEFZ010014703.1, on the reverse strand, counting down.
CGTATGTCCTCATCACACGCCGATATAGCTACAACAATTCCACTTCCAGGTGCAGGGTTAGACAGTCTAACAAACAGTATACGTAGAATGGAAATCAACGAAAGCGTGAAGAGGATTACAATACATATAGGAATTAATGACACTATGAGAAACCAAAATATTACCATTTCTCAGTTACGAAAACTACAAGACTTATTACGCCATAATTTTCCAAATTCTAAAGTGTTTTTCTCTTCCATCATACCACCATGTTATGGCACCGAACGTCGACTAGCCGACATAAACAACAACACCCAAGAGAAATTCTGTACTCAGTATAATGTACACTTTATCAACAACACACCGTGTTTTACATCTCAAAGAGGCGCGCCAAAGAAACGAGTGTACAACGACCAGATCCACGCATCCACATTAGGTTATAGCTTCCTTGCTAAGAATATCAAGTATCCGGAGAGGGCACAAAACAAGACCAACACACAAACACGACGAACATTGACTACTGAAGCCAGTCGAAATATCCCCATCACCCCGGATAAACGTCAGCTGACGTCTGACCCCCGAACGCCTGCTATTCAAGGTGCACACATGCTACCAAGAATAAATCAACCTCTCCTTCCTACCCCCACCCTCACTCGTGAAGGAAATAACTACCAGGAAGATTTCCCTAACCTCACTTCCAACGAACCCTCGTTGCAAGCAGCGGTACACACGCACGGCAGTAATACCACTTTGACACACCAAGATCAAGACAGCTATGGGCTCCATAGCAGAAAACAAGAGGTTCCGCATCACCAAATTCACGCCAGCAATGAGCGAACAAGTAGGCAACAACAGGTTCTGCACCACCAAGTTCACGCCAGTAATGAGCGACCAAGCGGACAACAACAGGTTCCGCATCATTGGAGTCCAGAACTTCTATACTTGATGTGATTTAGTCCTGCCGCACTGAATCAAGCCCTTACGATGTCTCTACAATACAGACCTGTGTGATAGGATACGTATTAAAAACGGAACCCTATATGAATTGATAAAAGCAACAGAGCTTCCTCCTTGAACTTTAATCGCTTACTGCTTAACGTTTTATTTCCCGTGTGGGATACACCGCTTTAAACAGAGACATTGACCTGTATAGTCATTTATTAATTCTTTTGGATAACAGTTGGTTACTTAGCTTGTGAAGTAGTTTATTTCAGTTTAATTATGTGTTGTATGTTCTTTAATTCGTTTTGTTCCGTGTTTGCATTATATTCGTTGGTCTAATTAGTTATATCGTTATAATACTGTCATTTACTTATCGATTTGTATTACTGATATTTTGTAAGTTAATGTAATTGTGATTTTTTATTATCTTGTATTTTTGCTTAACTTTGACCTAATTTACACTTCTTCTTGGATAAAATGTCTGAGAAGTGGCAACACTGGCTCAATAAGTCAGGAATACGCCTTGGACACTTAAACATTTGCAGCTTATTTAACAAGCTACCAGAGTTATCTTCTATTCTTAATCAAAATTTTCATTTATTCGGTCTTAGTGAAAGTAGGCTTAATGATAAAATTTCAGATGAGGACATCTCTATTAAAGGGTACAAAGTTTTTAGAAGGGATCTCTGTAGGAAACAAGAGACAGGCATAGTAACCTACGTTTCTAATTACTAAATTCTACCGTAGGCTAGACTTTGAAACTTGCGAAATAGAATGTATTTGGTTAGAGCTGAAACTTCAAACCGCACACCCCTGATAGTTGGCTACCTCTATCGAAATCCCAGTGCTGGACACGTCTGGTACGAAAACTTCACTACCATGATGGACGTGGTTTTCGCTTCCGGGAAGTAAATTATACTACTCGGAGACTTTACCATTGACACCAACAAATCCAACATAATATGGGGAAATATAATTGCATCATACAATTTCCAACAAATAGTACAACAAGCTACTAGAGTAACAAAGTCATCTTCAACAGTCATAGATCACATTTATGTAACTTGCTCAGACAACATCATAGAATGCACCGTACCCAATTGTGCAATGAGCGATCACTACCCAATAACATAAACACATATGTGTAAAATATAGAAGTTACAAAAATTTCAACCAAAACGCATTTTTACAGGACTTGCTCAGTTCACCTCTAGACAATGTTTATCAGCTTTCTGACCCGGACGATGCTCTGGAATTCTGGATGAAAACCTTTATTGATGTTTTTGATAGACATGTGCCAGTCAAGGAAGTTCGAGTAAAACACCACGTCAAGCCACCTTGGATCACTCAGGAAATACTGAAATTATGAGAGATAGAGATAAAGCACATAAAAAGCGGGATCTCAGTGCATACCGTACTCTTAGAAACAAAGTTCAATATACCATACGACGGGAAAAGAAAACTTACTTTAAGAACTTAGTAGTGGATAAAACAAATAGTAAGGATATATGGAAGGCAATTAACACCTTGACAAACAAGTATAACTTCCGCAATTTTTTACCATCAAATCATATTACATGCGACCAATTCAGTGATTTTTTTTTAAACTGACATAGACCAGATGAAGGCTTCAATACCTAATTCTCCTTGCAACTTATCTTTATTTTCATCGTTTTGCGTGAATAGATGCTCCCCCGATATTCTTTCCGACATACCGCTAATGACAATCACTGAAGTATTCACTTACCTCAGTAACCTAAAAAACACAACCTCATCTGGGTTAGATGGAATCAGCAACCGGATTCTCCGTTGTGCTGAGCCAGTGATCTGTATATCACTAACCTATATATATAATCAGTGTCTCAAAAAAAAGGGCCCCTTTCCATCAGCTCTCAAAATCGCCCCAAAAATGTACCCCCTTCTTAATCTGGTTCATTAGACAATGGTCTCCCGAACAATTACAGACCCATTTCTTAATATCATCACTATCTAAGCCACTAGAAAAAAACAAACCATAAAGTAAAAATTACAGAATTTAGTTCGCAACAAGCTTATTGTTGACAGCCAATCAGGATTTCGACCCAAAAAATTCTTGCCATACGGCCCTAACAAACATGATAGAAAATTGGCACCAGAATATAAACAACAACAGTCTATGTGGAACTGTGTTTATTGATTTCAAGAAAGCATTTGATATGATAGATCATCTTATTTTAATTAAAAAAACTTGAGACAAGAAAATTGGCCCCAATGTAGTCACTTAATATCATCTTTTCTTTCAAACAGAAAGCAAGTAGTATCACATAATAAATCTCTGTCTCAAACCACTACTTCAATATTTTAGTACCGCAAGGCTCTATTTTTGGCTATCTACTATTGCCATATATATTAACGATCTACCTTTGGGATCTTTCGTCGTCCTGCGATCTATTTGCAGACGACTGTACAGTGTACACAAATGCTGAAAACTGTATTTTTCTTGAGTCGTCTTTACAACAAGAATTAAATAATGTAGTTAGGTGGAGCTATTCAAAAACCCTATTAAAACCAAGACAAAGACTTAAAAACCCCTAAGCTCCCCCACACAACACTTCAACTTCGCATCGATAACATGCCAGTAGAAAGTGTAATTGAGCACAAAACATTAGGCCTAATCATTGATAGAAACCTAACCTTAATTCCCACGTTAAAATGCTCATTAAACAAACAGCGAAAAAAGTCTACCAACTCACCAAAATTAAAAACTTCCTTGATTTAGGACACAAGGAAACTATTCTATACTTCTCATATACAGAACACCCTTTACTACTGCTCTACGATCTGGGACGGTTGTTCTAATTCAAAAAACCCCAAACGACTTTACTCACTCCAGAAACGGGCCCTGAGTCAATTTTAGCAAACATTTAACTGACAATCCTAGCCTGTATAAAAAGACTTCAGTTTTCTACCACTCCGTAAACGCCCCGCTTTTAAAAAGCTAAACTAATTCACAAAATCCTGCATCGGAATGCCCCAAATTTCCTTTGGCCATTGTTTTTAAAAATAAGCTAGACACAGTAAACGTTTAAATATATTACACATTCCGAAGCCTAGGATTGACTTATACCCAAAAAAAGCTTAACGTACTCTGCAGCTCAGCTGTGGGAAAAATCTTCCACAAGAAATTAAAGACATCACCAATTTCCCTTTTTATATAATCGCAAAATTATTCGAACACTATCTCAAAATGGATTACCTTTCCCCCCTTTAAAAATAGAGATAAGAATAATAATAACAAACCCCAGTTAAAAAAGCCAGCCCCTTTTGGGGGGCAGTATATTCCACATGGCTAACAACAAGTGTCAGACCATTATCTAATTTTACTGTGTCGTGTAGTTTTGATGTTCGCATTTTGCCCATGCCTTTATAATGCATATCCTTTATACTGCTGTCGTTGTTCTCTGTTAGCCTTGAATGATGTGTGAATGAAATAATGTATGAAAGAGAGTGATAGAAGGGCAGAATGTTAGACGGGCCTGCGTGCCCAATTCTTAACCCTTTGAAAATAAAGTTTGTTCGTTCGTTCGTTCGTTCGTACAGAAGGGACCAAAATATAAATGTATAATGTCTTTATCTTCTTTCTTTATCTGTATCTTTATCTTTATTTTCAAAGAGTTAAGAATTGGGCACGCAGGCCCGTCTGACATTCTGCCCTTCTTCTCTATTTCCTAACATACATTCTTTCATTCAACATCTCTTATGAAGCAATTCTTTGACAACAAAAGAACAATAAGCAATTAAAACGCATGAAAAATAATCAATAATACATGACACATTAAGGTAATTTTTAACATAGGCATCATAAAACCCAAGGTGGGTGTAACGTGCCACACATATGGGAATTTTTTTTTTCTGGCTAGTTGTCGTTCGAGATAATTTACCATATATATATATATATTTGTCTTTGATGCTGTTTTTTAAGGGGGCATGTAGTCTATCCTGAGGTAGTGTTCAAACAGGTTGCGACTGTATGTATAATGATTCGTGGTGTCTTTGATTTCTTGTGGAAGATTATTCCACAACTGAGTGGCTGAGTATGCTAAGCTTGTTTTATATAAGTCTATCCTAGGTTTAGGGACATGAAGTATATTTAGTCATTCGCTATGTCTTGCGTTATATTTAAACAACGGCCAAAGTAGCTTGGGGCATTTTGAAATAGGATTTTGTGAGTTAGTTTAGCCTTATTAAAAAGGAGGCGTTTGTGGAGTGGCAGTAACTGAAGACGTGCATGTAGGTTAGAATTGTCTGTAAACTTATCACCATTGATTAGACGCACTGCCCTTTTCTGGGGTGAATAAAGGCGTTTTGTTACTGGTTTGGAGCATCGATTCCAGATTATGGAGCAATAATTAATATGTGTTTGTATGTGGGAAGTATAGAGTATCTTTCTTGTGTTTTTGTCGAGGAAGTTTTTTAATTTTGGCAAGTTGGTGTACTTTTTTTTTGGCTATTTGTTTAACTAGAGCATGAACATGGGAATTAAAGGATAGATTTTGATCTATGATAAGACCCAGTGCCTTGTGCTCGGTTACACTTTCTATAGGCGTGCTACCAATGTGCAGCTGAAGAGTTCTCTGCGAGTTTAGAGTGTGAAGTCTTTGACTGGTTCCTATTAACATAGATTTTGTTTTAGAAATGTTAATTTGCATGCGGTTTGCATGACTCCAGTTGACTACACTATTTATTTTCTGTTGCAAGGATAATTCTAGCACATTACGATCAATAGCGTTTGTATATACTGTGCAGTCATCAGCAAATAGATCACAGGATGATGACAGATATAAAGGAAGATCATTTATATAAATGGCAAATAACAGAGGGCCAAGAATAGACGCTTGAGGTACTCCAGTATTAATGGTAATGGCTTGGGATAGAGATTTATTGTGTGATACTACTTGTTTTCTGTCTAATAAAAATGAATTTGAATAACGAAGACACAAACAATAGATTGCACGATTTGCAGCCTGGCATATTTCGCTGCATCTCGTCAGGTACATACTGCAGAAATCACACAACTTACGTGAATTAATTAGATAAATCCTTCAAACTGAAATATACACATGATCGCACAGTAATTTCGATTGTCTACCATGGTAATTTTAAACTGACTAACATGTCTTTCTGCTTACACAAGGACGGCTTTACGAAGGTTGATTAGTATAGCTTCAGCAAACTTTAACGATCGACTACTTTGTGTGTTGAACAACACACGGCAGGCACTGTCTCTTTCAACCACGTTAGCACTCTCGAGCACATGTCTCCCGACCGATAAAGCCAGACTTTTCCGGTGTGTCGGCCTGCCTAGGCTACCATCTTCTGTGTGTAGTATCTTGTCCAACCAATTCGGAATATGTTCCGAAACCGCTGCAATGTAACTGTCGCTCAGTTCTGCCTATGTAGACTGGCCTCGCATCTGCATGTAAATTGGTAAATACAATTTGATTTGGCGTACATAGCTACAGGTTCTTTTACTGCTGGGACTGGGATCGGTGTGTTTCTGTACCTGATGACTAGAGCTGCAGCACAAAATGTTCGCTCGACTGCTGTGGTGAGCCGGTCCCACAGACGTTGCATTACGTCATCTCCTCGGAAGGTTAGCTGGATGAATACTTTGAGTTTAGGGACTGTAGTTACTTCTGATTTCGGTTTGGGCTGTTGGCAGTGGCGCTTTATAAATCCTGTGGAGTACCCATTCAGGTTTAAGGCATTCTTCAGAGTTTTAAATTCCTCTGTCAGTGTGTCCTGGGTGCATATCTTCCTAGCACGGTCAAACAGGGTCCGTACTAAGCCCCGTTTGTACTGGACAGGTGCGAAGCTCTGAAATTTAACTATTGGCCAGTCCATATTTCTTTGCGTTACACCGATCTTTGAATTGTACAATCTGCTCTACGTCTCATTAGGATATCTAGAAACGGCAACGCTTCGTTGTGTTCGTATTCCATAGATAATAAAAATGAGTTTATTAATGTCACTATATTAAAGCTTACTTTCATTGTTTCTAGTTTTTTTTTTTTTAAATTAGGATAGTATGATCTATCATATCGAATGCTTTTTTAAAGTCTATAAACATCGTTCCACATAGAGTGTTGTTGTTAATATTTTGATGCCAGTTTTCTATCATGTTTGTTAGGGCCGTGTGGCAGGAATATTTTGACCGAAATCCTGACTGACTGTCAGCTCTTATGGCGAACTAAGTGCTCTAGTATTGTTTTGTGGATGTGCTTTTCTAGCGGTTTGGATAAAGAGGATAATATAGAAATTGGCCTATAATTACTCATGATACAATCGTCTAATGAACCAGCATTTAAATGAAGATACACTTTAGCGATTTTAAAGGCTGATGGGAAGTGACCTTTGGTGAGACATTGATTGTATATAAAAGTTAGTGACTCGCAGATCGCCGGTGCAGCATAGCGAAGGAATCCTGATTACTGATTCCATCTAGTCCTGATGTCGGGAATAAGAGATAAGGCTTTGGGTAGATTATTGAAACTACTCAGACAAATGCACAGAAAATACCAGCCAACCACAATGGGAACCATATATAGGGAAACGGCTTGCCCTTGACGTCAAGTGGGGAAGAAAGAGGAAGCCTTCCTGTGGATATTTATAACACAGACAGATCATAATGATTGAGGCATCAGGGATGCTGTTAGAGAGCATCTGGCAAGTGTCATCCAGTGACGCCTGCTATGATGGTTAGAAGATTTAAAATATATATTTAAAACAGCGAAAGACACTAGGCCAGGATCTTACGGCGCTAGTGTTGCCCATACAAAAGATACACGATTGATGGAGGTTTGGAGGAGATGGCTACTTATTTTAACCTGAGCACTAACACACCATCAGTGCAATAAGAGTGGGTGCACAGCTATTTAATTCCACTACCCAAGCCAGGCAAGGACCATTCAAGACGTAATGGTTACGTGATTGCAGAATATATTTGGAATGGTGTTTGAAAAGATTGTTGCTTATTAGTTGCAGGACTCTTGGAAAGAGAAGAGCTACTCCCAAGTCGGCTGGAGAGTTACAGGCCGGGGAAGGAAACATGGTCACAGGCGGGTTTTGATGTTAATGATGGGTTCCTGAATAGATCCAGAAACAATGGCAGTGGCATTGCATCTCTAGGGGGCATATAACAGTCAGATTTGATCATTTGATGCACACTATTATGGAGAATTGCTACGCTGGATGGTTAATTTGATAGCAGTTAGCCCCAACTCTCGTAGACTTGCTTCCCACCTAGGGTCATGGACCTCCGTTATTACCTCTGATTTACCAGGAGGACTGGTGTATGGTAAGGCAGGTGTGGTCATGTCTGTACCACTCGGTGGGGCACTGGTGCATGGTAAGGCAGGTCTGTACCACTAGGTGGGGCACTGGTGCATTGTAAGTATCACACGACGTTCTTTATGATCAGTGCTCGATGTTGTTGACGATAAGTTTCGTGTGATGGTCGTTGTCTAGGTAACGATACTCCTGGTGTGTCAATTGAGCTATCTAACTGTCTTACAATATAACTCACCCCGGCAGTGCCCGTTCACCAGTCATGAAACAAGATTGAGTTGGCGTACATAATCCTTTATTACAGAAATAACACAGACTCACGGAACATGTTTATAAATCCGGAACACAATGTAATCCACCGAAGAGATATATATATTCCTCACAACTCTACACGCACACATCAATGCCTTCTCACGGCCTGCTGAATCTCAAATTCACAATACAGGTAATCCAGCTACTATCCCCGGCTGGACTTCACACAATACAACCCATCCACTGGGTCTAGCCTCCATTAACTCTCCAAACCCCACTGGGTTTTTAGGCCTTCATCAACACTGGGAGAACCACACAACACAAGACCTGACCACAGCCCGTCTAAACTCCCATGTCCTCGACAACCGATCCCTTCGGCACCAAGACCTCAACTCCCCCGTCAATCTTTGTCCCTGTCTCTTTAAACCATTCTATGCCCTCACAATGCCTCCCACACAACACACACAAACGCTATCTCATCGCTCCCTGTCTGCCCCTTCTTGCAGCCCCTCTGCCTTACACCCTTCCCCGTTTATCTCCTTATATTTTCTTTCCGGTGAATGCCCTTTCACCTCGTATTGTACGGCCACTCACCTTAATGCCAATGAACACAGGCATGTGTCACTACCCCACCCTCAAAAGAAAACATCGTTTTCAAATGTTGGGAGACTAAATCTTATTAAATATGTGACCCAGACACATTGCCTGGGTAGTCGTAAGTATAACTCCACCTTACTCTAGCTACCACCCTAAATAATACATCAAATGCTCATAGTATACTCCCATATTCCCCACACATCAATACATCCAACTTTATATCTTGTGTACCAATGCATGATCTAATACATCACATAATAATAATACATCATAGGAAACATCATATCTGTGTATGGGCAGGTCTATTAACATCCTCAAAAAAGACACACGCTATTTGTGTCCCGACCCTAGTATCAGGTGGTTCTTTTCTTGCATCAAATCCTCCATCTATATTCCTGTCGATGCTGTGTCTACCCTTCATGTACCCATGCCTCATGTTTCCTATATCTTTAAAACATCTGTTTGCTAATCCTGGTTCAGTGATGTCGTTAACACTCTTTGAACTGCCTTAACTTTGCAATCTACACATTGTACCGCTACACTGGAGTCTCTGTTTAGTCTGACCTCTTTATTAAATCCTGGCCAATATACCTGGCATCCTGCTCTATGCTGCTTCCGCCTTACTCCTATGTGCCCTGCACATGCCCTATCCTGAGCTGTTCTAGTATATCGGTCTCTATGTGCTAACGGTAATCCTACTTGCCCACATGCAGTTCCGCCATCTGAAAACCTGCGAGTGAGAACATTATTCTTCCTTCCAAAGCACCATCTACCCTTCTTTGATTGCCTATGTCTCACTTTACCACACCCTTGGAAACATTTGTTTATCGTATCATCTTGTCTCTGGGAGTCACTAACGCTATGTTTGAGATCCATTCTCACCTGCTCAACTGTACTATCGTTGTCCTCTGTGTCTACTTCAAGTGCCCCTTTTTCTTCAGCTATACTCTCTAATTTAGGTTTTCTTTTAGTAACTACCCCGTTACTACTTACACTATGTATCTGGTCCCAATAAACTACTTCTTCTTCTGTACAATCTTTAACTCCTGGCACGTTTTCCGATGATCAAATCTGCCACTGGTGAGTCTAGAACACACGCTACCACTCTTTCTGTGATATATGGTGTTTTTACTGCTATCATGGCTAATGGGTAGAATTCTACTGTCCCATTAAATGTTATGGATCTAATCTTTTTCCCTGTGTACTCCGAGGGCTGTACTAAGCTCTTTCTCACCCCGATGGACGTACATCCGGAATCCCTAATTGTTAACGCTGGCCTATCATTAACAAACCCATGATGCATCTTCAGACTTCCTCCTTCATGGACTGCTGATCCTGCTTTCACTGTATGACCACATATTAAGACTGGCTGACCGTCTTTTTCAAAAAGAGGTTTGCACCCACTACAATCTTCATTGTTCAGCGTCTCAATTACTTGCGCTGCATTTGAGTGCTCTGTTTCTCTCATCCTACATTGATGGCTGACATGCCCCTTCTTTCCACATTTGAAACAAGTGATCTCCCTTTTACTGTTGTTCGTTGGTCCATCTGATGGTTGTGCATCACACTCTGCCATTTTGTGTCTCCAGCTCCCACAATTCCAGCATCCGGCATAACTATTTGGACGCCTCTGGAAATTTCCCCTTTTGTATGGGTACCGTCCTGCTCTACTAAAATGGTTGCCACGGAAACCATTATCTTGAAGTTCTTGCTGCTCACCTTTCTGTGCTGAATCCACACTTTTCGCCCTTGGTCTGATGACTGGATTCTGGTCCTGTTTAGTGTACGCTGCACAGACTATTTCCTCACTCATTAGTTTCCCAATAGAACTGTTAGGATGTGCAGTCATGTAGTTTTGCCCTAACTGTGACATTGTGTCTATGTCCTTTGGCTTACGTTCCTCAAAGAAAGCCACTAAATTGGTATTACATGAAGCTAATACTTTGTCTCTTAACACTAAATCTACTAATTTATTAAAATCTTTCCCTACTTCTGCGAGCTCCATCCATTTGTTAAATGTGTTCTTTACTGTGTTAACAAAGTCTGTGAAATCTTGATTTGTCTATGGCACTAACTGTCTAAACTTTGTTCTATATCCATGTTCAGTTAGTTGGAACTTTGTCAGCAAACGTTGATGTAAGATAGTGTAGTTGTTTCTTTCTTCTACAGGTAAATTGAACATGGTGTCTAGTGCCTTACCCGTAAGAAACTCGCCAAGTCGCATCGCATACTCGTTTTCTGGGATGCCTAAAGTTTTCGCACTTGCTTGAAATCTATCCAAGATAAGATTCAAGGTTGTCTCGGTCCGTAAAGTATGGCAGTTTTAGTCGCTGTGAGGGATGGGAAGGTCTTCTGTTTTCCTCACTTTGACCTTTCGAAGATAGTTCTAATTTTCTGAGTGCAATTTCAGCTTCCATCTTAATCTTCTCTTTCTCGATTTCCACCGCATTTGTTTGTTTTAACTTTTCAAGTTCCATTTGTGTCTCTTCCTGTAGACGCTTGTTTTCCATTTCAGCTAGTTTTACTTGTGTCTCTTTCTCTTCCTGTAGACGCTTGTTTTCCATTTCAGCTAGTTTTACTTGTGTCTCTTTCTCTTCTTGTAGACGCTTTGCCTCGCGTTCATTATGCCTCTCCTCTCTTTCCATCTGTTTTTGTTCTTTTGCTTCTGCATACTCCTGTAACTCTTTACCTTTCAGGCCTATTCGTTCACCTGCTTCAATATATTCCATTAAAGTAGGCATCTTGTACTTGTGGACACGTTGCTGTCTGTCAGCCAACTATAAATGTAAAGACTCTGCTACTAGTCTTTGTGTCACTTCCCTAAGTACACCAGCACTCCCTGTGTACGTAAATTCGTAGTGCTAAAATATCACTCTGTACTCACCCAGTCACTCTATAAGCACTAGGTAGTGAGGGGGAATATCACCTATGCTCCCTTATATCTATATATCTATGACCACAAGTTCATAAAGTCCCTGGAAATATTGTTAAACATACATATAAATACATATACAAACAAATGGATGATAACACTAAGTGTTTTCTATAAAACGCTAGACTCACAAGCGAAGTACACGGAGACGGTGATCACACAGAAATAAACCACAGTAACACCCACAAGCTTGTGTAGGGACATCCACAGTGCGCGTAATATATAAACTGACACAGACCACTAGACAGCAGAAATGACGAAAGATCACAATAATAACATATATCCGAACACCAAAAATATCATATGTAAATATAACGAAAAGAAAGAGAAAAAGAAAAGGAATATATACTGAAAATATACACAGATCTGACGTTAGACCCAAAAGGCACGGTATATAATCCAGGACCACCCTGCTTCACTGCAGAATCAAACAAACCGACCTTACGATTTACTTCCCAGAAAACACATGGTGCACAGTAAGAAAATAATTTTATTTGACCTGTCTCCCGACCCTCGAGAAACAACCCAAAAATCCCCTACTCCTGACAAACACCGGACCACATACAAGTAATTGCTTAACACCCGAAAACAGTATATATGAGACAATGAGCAGCAAACAGAATGTCCAACTGGTTGGCCGACAAATATGTGTCTATTAATACGTCGCCAAAAGTTCTTATTAATCAGTCACAAAAGGTTTTGTTCGTTTTAATAGTTATTCGCAATCCGCTGGAAATGTCTACGACACTAGATTTCAAAATGACTGATTGATTTGTTGAGTGGTTACTTCATTTCGCGTTGTGATCACCAGTTCCACCTGTCGGAAACGTTGACGGTAAATAGTAATTATCCAAAGTGTTCTTTCGATTGTCGTACAAATTGAAGATGATGGTAATTATCCCAAAATGTTCTGGATTGCCGTTTAAAGACAAAGTTCAAATGAAAAATTGGCCGCAAATGCCCAGTGCTTTAACCCTGTACCGTCAGTTCTTTTTGGCAACTGTATGCAACTATGTTCGCGGAGCTGCCACGTCATCATTCGTTGTCAAAATGTTTGCTGATTATAAAGTAATGAACACAACGGGCTTTTAACAAAGACGAACAATAAAGTCTGGTTTCACACAAAACGCCTTGTTTTGTTCATTCACAATGAGTCATCTTGACCACAATAGGCCGTGGAAATTCCCGAGTATCTTTACTCCATCCCCCCCCCCCCCCCCCCCCCCCCGACTCACAATGTCACCTCAATTTCTCTTTATCACCTTCAGTGAACAATCCTTAGTAAACACAGGTTCCACTATGGAAAATCTCAGTAACTTTCCACTGTCCCCAGCCTTGACCCGCAGGTAAACTTCAGTAATCTTTGTCACAATAATACACACTGTAGACTGACCGGAAACTTTTCCCGTTATTCACAAAGACACCTGTCCTGTCCCACCCAGCTGTAGTAGGGGTACCGTTACTACCCCCTTTGTCAGCTGTTCTCGTAAACAGCGCTGACCCGATTTTTTTTCCGCGGAAACTCACAATTTCCGTCGTGTTAGCTGTGGTAAAATTCTTCACCTGTCGACTCGTGACCCAACCAGTGCGTTGCCTTAGCACACACACACACACAAAATTCTCACCATGCACAGGATGTTGCGACGAAATTGCTCGCTGTCTTCAATCCTGTCCTGTCACACACAGACACCTAGGACTGACCTCTTCTTGTCGCAAACAACTCACTGTCCACGCGACATTTCATCTGTGCTGTTTGTGACTCGTGACTAACCCGTCACAGTAACTCCTCCTGCGCGTGTCTTCTTAACGCGTGCTGACAGTTTTCCCGATGTGCCGTCTTACCCCCACACGCACGATATTGTCACCACCTTCTGGATTAATCCTGGTTTTCCGTTAACTGTCTGCTAGCAAATTTACCTGTAATGACCTTCTCGTGAACTATGTGATAGCCAGTTCCCGCACGGAGAAAACCCAGTGTTTATACGTGGACACGCTCCGCTATCCACCCTCTCTCTCTCTCCCTGAGTGAGAAATGTTATTTTTACCTGGTGAACACACACAAAAGAGTTGCTGTTAATCTCTTGAAGCAGTACTGTCTAAATTGATGGAACGAAGTCACAGATAATAACTCCTCTCTCAGCGAAGAGCCCACAGATATCTCAGAATGACAACAATGTCTATATTGTTCTTGACCGTACGTAGCCTTCCAGATAATCAATATATCCCCGTCGTCCTTGACCGGAGAGACCCCAGATGTCACACGACGTTCTTTATGATCAGTGCTCGATGTTGTTGACGATAAGTTTCGTGTGATGGTCGTTGTCTAGGTAACGATACTCCTGGTGTGTCAATTGAGCTATCTAACTGTCTTACAATATAACTCACCCCGGCAGTGCCCGTTCACCAGTCATGAAACAAGATTGAGTTGGCGCACATAATCCTTTATTACAGAAAGAACACGGACAAACGGAACATGTTTATAAATCCAGAACACAATGTAATCCACCGAAGAGATATATATATTCCTCACAACTCTACACGCACACATCAATGCCTTCTCACTGCCTGCTGAATCTCAAATTCACAATACAGGTAATCCAGCTACTATCCCCAGCTGGACTTCACACAATACAACCCATCCACTGGGTCTAGCCTCCATTAACTCTCCAAACCCCACTGGGTTTTTAGGCCTTCATCAACACTGGAAGAACCACACAACACAAGACCTGACCACAGCCCGTCTAAACTCCCATGTCCTCGACAACTGATCCCTTCGGCACCAAGACCTCAACTCCCCCGTCAATCTTTGTCTCTGTATCTTTAAACCATTATATGCCCTCACAATGCCTCCCACACAACACACACAAACGCTATCTCATCGCTCCCTGTCTGCCCCTTCTTGCAGCCCCTCTGCCTTACACCCTTCCCCGTTTATCTCCTTATATTTTCTTTCCGGTGAATGCCCTTTCACCTCGTGAACTGTTTACATTGTACGGCCACTCACCTTAATGCCAATGAACACAGGCATGTGTCAGTAAGGCAGGTCTGTACCACTAGGTGGGGCATTGGTGCATGGTAAATCAGGTATGGTCAGGTCTGTACCACTGGGTGAGGTACTGGTGCATGGTAAGGCATGTCTGTACCACTGGGTGGGGCACTGGTGCAGGTAAGGCATGTCTGTACCACTGGGTGGGGCACTGGTGCAGGTAAGGCAGGTATGGTCAGGTCTGTACCACTAAGTGGGGCACTGGTGCATGGTAAGGCAGGTCTGTACCACTAGGTAGGGGGGGGGGCACTGGTGCATGTTAAGACAAGTGAAGTCATGCCCTTTGGGAATCCTGTGAAATGTGCAGGAGAACAGGTAAACCTTCAAGGTTTGGGGAGAGTGGTGAGGCGGGGAGTGATCAGAGGGAAATCCCGACACTCAGCTTTCAACCAAAGAGATACAGGCGCATTATCAAACTGCAACTGTTACCATTGGTATTGGGTCTCTTCGCTGACTGTTGATGCTGGGGACAGAATGCAATTCATCATCATCATGCTACATGCCGATAAGCGTCGGCGGTCATGTTACAAGATCACTAAGGTCGTAGACCAGCTCTGTGTTCTTTTCTCTATCGTGCCACGTGGCCAAGCCATCTAGATATTTACTTCTCCGCCTTCTCCTTGTTCTTTTCCCCTCAATCATGCCAGTTATCACCACGCTCTCTAGTCTATTTCTTCTCATAACATGCCAAAAAATGTTGACTGATTGTGTCTAATTTCTGCAATCAGTTTACGGTTTTCATTTGCTTCTTCTTGGACTCGCTCATTGGTTTTTCTGCCTGTCCATGGTATTCTTTGTATTTTCCTCAGAAACCACATACCCACTGCCATGAGATTTTTTAAAATCTTGTCTGCTCATTGTCCACGTTTCACATCCACTCAAAAGTATAAGTAAAGTGCATATGAGCACGTCCTGTGTGCTGTGATGTTTTTTCTTGACTCAACTCAACTAAATTGCATACAATAACGGGATACAGGTGATACCACAACCAACAGTGGTGTATTTTGAAATAATCACAGTATTGTATTGTTAGATAATCACATTGCTGTACTGTGAGATAATCACATTGCTGATACTGTTACAGACACATACATGAAAGCAAAATTCACATAAACCCAGTCACGGTCTTTGCATATTGAGGAGACCACTTTCGTTCCTCCCTGGATACCCCTTCTTCAGCGCACAGTACACCTGATGCCACAAATTAATTTTTCGACTGGATGCACCAGAATAACATTGCTACCTGGTGTTGAACCAGTCACACCCACTTCATGACAAGTTAAAATCGTAAACAGGTTGTCTGTCTATACAACACCGCGCTTGCGATCAATTGTCTAGCCGATCTTCATCTTGTCATGCATGCAACAGTGACACTTCTAAATGTGCCACCACATACCTCCACTCAGGGAGATGACAATGTCGGCAGAACAGATACACTGGGATGTTTTGTAACAGCTGCTGGGATTGGTCAAACAATATAACTTGCAGTTTTAGATTTAGGCGTGGACATATATCCGCATATGAATTGATAAATAGCACGACATGCCTGAGTTCTCCCAGTTGGCAAGACCTCGACAAGCAAGCAACGACCCTTGTTTTCTTCGCATTCAAGTGAGTGCTTTTTTTGTTGTTGTTTGTTAGATGGTTAGTTTTATCAAGGATGGCAAATGTTATTATATGTTTCAATATAGTTTATGATAAATTTGGAGTGTGTTGCAGTCAATGTCAGTTTTGTTTAATCTACCATTTGCCTAAAGGTTCTTTAGAAGAATTAGTAGTTAGTCGACAGACGATTCTCATTTCACATCGAACTATTAAGTCCATAAGTGTTCGGATTCCCTCCTCAGTAAATCCCGCAGCGTGTAGCGGCTCAATCAGTTCTGTGTTGGTTTATCAATCTTCTTTGGCTTCCTGCGTATTGTTCTTGTTTGGCCACACATCTTTTAATTTGCTGTTCTCGCTGTCTGACCATGGTTGTAGATTCACAGTCATCACTTGGTTCATGCAAAAGTCTTACTTCTCATAGAGCATTCAGTATATCAGCCTGGTTCATGGCTCGTCCCCCCCCCATTCCCACACAGTAGCCTTACCTGCAAGCCTGTATGCCTATTCATTTCTTTGTACACCCGAATGCCCTGGCACGAACAAGAAACTAATCTTTGCCAGTCGTGACCGCCTCAGAGACACAAACCACTGTATTCGGGTCCAACTCATCTCTATATTCCTTAGCATATTCATTGAGACTAAATGATAGAGTCACTAAGGTAGCAAGCCCCAGTGAAGGTCTGTGTCTCGAGCCATGTAATTGCGTTATTTACTGCCATGACTTCCATAGACATACTAATTGTGGTCAAGGCAAAAGCACCAGAATCTTCTTTCACAATTCTCCCTCCAACCTGAGCCGTATAAGCACAGGAACTTCTCAAGCGTGAAACGACCGACCCATCTGTGTAAATAACAGCATCCTCTAAAGCAGTGGTTCTCAGCTGGTGGGGAATTTCCCCCCTGGGGGGAATTTTAGGGTTTCGGGGGTGGGGGGAGGGGGATTAAGATCACAGATTGGCAGGCTCAAACTGGTATGTGAGTGTGGGATGTGTGGGTGAGGGATATGTGTATGTGGTGCGTGGATTGGGAATATTGTGTGGTAGGGGATGTGTGTGAGTGCGGGTGGGGGATGTGTGTGGTGGGGGATGTGTGTGGTGGGGATGTGGGTTAGGGTATGTCTGGGTGGGTGGAGGATGTATGTGTGGGTGGTGAGGTGTGTGTGATGCCACATGGCGTTTAGACAGAATGACGTCATCGGAAAAGGCAGTAGAAAATGATATAGGGAACACCCCACAAGAAACTAAGGAAACTTAGAAACAGGGAACGTCAGACGACAACAGAGGAGGACAACGGAGAGGACCTTGTATGATTCGGCTGAGGCGCGACATATTGTGTGAAGCCCGTGTTCGTTTGGAGATTTGGTTGTGAGAAGGCAAAGGCTTGGCTGAGGACTATCAGGTGGAGGATGTCTAACGAAGAAAGTGTCAATACTGAGCAGAGGACCTGAAGGCATGGGACACCTAGACAATCTGTGAAAATGAGAACGGCGAGATAGATTAAGCTCCTAACTGCAGTCGGACATTACTGGGATAGAGTCGTAAATATTTTGTGTGAATGCCGTCCCTGTGTTAAAAGGGACAATTCATTTTCTCGATGAATCCATTGTATTGATCCAGCGCATCATTAAAAGAATGTGTGAGTACTGTTGTTTAGGATGGCGTCGGTTGATTCTTCGCATTACAGTTCGATAGTTCACGCGAGTTTATTATTGCTTCAACGTTTACGTTGCCAATTGATAATTGCGAGAGTTGCGTTGTGGCATGTGAGTGCATTTGTGATGTATATGTGGTTAGGGAGATGTGTGCGTGTGGGTAGAGAGATGTCAGTTTGTGGGGATGTGTGTGTATGCTTTGGATATGTGTGAGTGGATGTCCGATGTGTGGGTTGGTGGGGGGATGTGTGTGCGTGGGTGGGGAATGTGTGGTCGATGGAGGTGTGGTTGGGGGATGGGTGGTTGGAGGTGTGGGTGGGGAGAGGATGTGTGGGTGGGGATGGGTGTGTGGGTTAGGATGTGTATGTGCGTGGGCGTGGGATGTGTGGGTTGGTGGGGGATTTTTGTGAGTGACGAGTGTGTTTGGGTTGGGGGAACAGATGAGGGCAGTGTGTGTGGGTGGGTGGGGGATGTGCCGGAGGGGGATGGTTTGGTTGGAAGGGTATGTATGTGTCCCTGGGTGTTTGTGTGGGTGGGGGTGTGTGTGGATGGGGGTGATGTGTGGGTGGGGTGATGTGTGGGTAAGTGGGAGCTGGGCCTCATAACATGGTAATTTGCCTTGTTTATGTTTACAACATTCATTTCACAATGTTTATTTTTTCTTCCTATGTAAATGTATAATGCTCTTGATGAACGAAAGACGAGTGATTGGAAGGGCCGAATGTAAGACGGGCCTGCGTGCCCAATTTGTGACCCTTTTAAAATAAAGTAGATTTGATTTGATTTGATTTCAGGACCACACAAAACGCGATCGGCCCCCTTTCTTGAAATCTTTTGTGGGTGTGTATATGTGTGTGGGTTTGTGGCTGTGCGTCATATATATATATATATATATATATATATATATATATATATATATATATATATATATATATATATATATATATATATATATATATGTGTGTGTGTGTGTGTGTGTGTGTGTGCGTGGTATCTGTTATTTATTCCGTAGGGACTGTATATTCGACAAAGTAGGAGTGTGTGTGTGTTAACAAGTGGCATTGTAACACTATCACTGTATGTGTGTGTGTGTACATGAATGAATGTTTGACTGTGTAGGTGTGCAATTGCTCATGCGGTGTAGACGTGCGTAATCAGATTCACACCCGTTCTTTCAGTTTCTATTTCCCATTACAAGGCTAGGAATTTAGCCACATCTGGCCAGTTTTATTTGAACGGTTATCCTCTAGCCGGCATTGTGGTCTAGGAGCTACGAATGCATTTCGTAATTCCGGATACCGCGTTTGAAACACAGCTGCGTGCGATTTGGAAGCAGATCGATTTGCGTTGATTTCCATAAATAGTATGAGAGCCAGTCGCTCCGAAAGCAGTGGTAAACTACTGAACGTAAACTTGCCAAGAAATCTCAAACAACCAAAATCCTCCATCCTCGCGCTGGTCGACCGACGCCACTTCTACCAGGAACCATGTCTTCCATCACTGTTCTCTCCCAGCCACTGTCATGTTTGATATAGCCAACGCATTTCAGTTTCCGAGACATGAGTCCGTTTTCTTCGATATATAGTTCTTGTAAAATTTCAGTCTTGGTCCACAACATTCTACGAACTTTTCTGTAACATTTGAGCTCAAAATCGCAATTTTCTCCAGATCTTCAAATACTGTCCGGTAGAAATTGGTCCTATCACTGAATGATTTCACTTCTAAGTAATGAATGAATCACCGAAAAAAAAAAAAACAACAACCAAGAAGTAGATTGTGAGCTTTACTAAAACACTATTACAAGAAATAAATTGGGCGTTGCGGCCCAAGCCTTCGTTAGCACAGAAGAAACAAACACAAATCTACACAGTACTACATGAAACACACTACGTGTCAATAATATTAAGGGTACTTATCTGAATCTGTATCATAGCTTGGAGTGACTGACGACTGACAAGCGTTCGACGACTACCAGTGGATTGTATGGGCCGGATGTATGGTCAACGGATCAACGGTCCATAACGTCAGAAGCTCAGGTATTGGCTGAACAAATTGGCGAGAAGGGGGTGCGGTGGAGAGGCGACCATGTGGACAAAAGTTAAAAATAGGATAGGCGAAGATGTCACGAACGCATTTCGCAACTGGCAATTTCTCTTTGTGCGTTCGAAACAAGTGCCGGAAGATGTCATTGCGTTCGTCCTCACTGAGGGGCATGAGTAGCGGTCGCTCGGAAACCGATTGCAAACCTTCGAACGCAAACTTGCCAAGAAATCCCAAACAGCAGAAATAATACGGGGGTAGACTGCGACGTCCTGCAAAATTCATGCAACAACCTATTTAGTGGACTATACAACTGGGGGAGGGTGGGGTGGGGTTTGGAAGTTAAATGAAACTGTCTTGGACATTGAGGCCGTGAGAGAGAGTTTACCCAACTGGAAGATGAGGCGGTTTTCCAATTTTTCACTATCCCATTCGTGGGATGCGCACAGTTTGATCGCCGTGACCTTATGTCAGCTACGCCACAGTGGTCAGGACTGTTGAAGAGCATGGATACTGGTTTCTGGGCGCCGCTGTTGATGTCAGAAAGATGTTGTCTTAATCTGTCAGCAAGACGTAAACCTATCTGCCCGATGTATCTCATGTCACAACGTGTGCATGTAATCGCACAGATAACGTTGCGACTCGTGCATGAGAAACCCTCACGGATGTGGAATGTCGTCTTAGGGAATACCAGACTCTGGGCTTGAAGTACGCGTGGGCAGGTCTTACAACGCGATCGAAGACAAGCCACTGTGCCAGGAAGAGGCTTGTGAGGTTGGGGTAGACTGCTATGGACCAGCACATCCCTGAGGTTACGATCTCGCCTGTACGCCACCTCTGAGAAGACATCGCGACACTTCTAAGTAAGAATTATGTCATTTTCTGTGTGACTATTTGGAATTTGTTTACATAAAAGTTAGCATATATCCTAAAATGTGTATGGAACTAAAACATCATGAAAATAAATATTGATGACTATACTATATCATCTGTAGACCTCAGCGAGCTGTATCCGGACTAGAAGTGATGCCTGTCGTGTAAGAAACCAGCAACCACGGGACCACAAGTCAGCTTGAGACACGCCTGCAGCAGTTTGACTAACTAGGTCATCATGGAGGTTGATCCTGAAATCGCTTGTGGAATTGTGGGAAACATTGGCCAACTTTGGCTTGAAAAACAGCTCGTAGATTTGCAGATAAACATTGATGTCTATCAGTTTAATTGTAATCGGTTCATTCTGTGTGCCTGTTCTAAATTCTTTCGTGCCCTGCTACAGTCTGAGACCAATGATGAAGTTGTTGTTAGACAAGTAAATATCAAAGGTATATCACCGCAAACTTTTCAGTTGGTTCTCAGTGCTGTTTATAAAGGTGAGAATGGACTTAATACAAGAAATATGATAGAATTCTGGCATGCTGTCAATGAATTAAAGATTCCAGTTTTGGTTTCAAAATGTGAAAAATTTGTCAGCATTCATGTGACCCGACAGAACGTTCTTGGAATTTACAGCAGCGCACTTCTATTGGAGTCAGAACATATTGTAAAGGTGGTTCATGAATTCATGGCAAAGAACTTTGAATACTTCAGCAAATGCCAGATTTTTATGCTGTTACCAGCCAACGTTTTATACAATATTCTTAGTAGTAGAAACCTAAAGGTGGACGCAAAAGATAATCTCCCAGAGACTATCCTGAAGTGGGTTAGTCATGAATCTCGTGGAAATAATGTAGGACAATCCTGTGCAGGTGATATTCTGGAAGTCCGAGATACAAATATTGTTAGTGATCGGATGTTAGATAATTCTACTGATGTCAACAATGGCCATAAAGGAAGTGTTGAGGTCATACTTCAGAAGCCTCCTGCATCTAGCCAGGATTCTTGTCTTCAGATTGTGGCACAATTTCTCACAGAGACACCTGCTGCCAGGAAAGCATCTTTAGGGACCCTGCTCAAACTGTGTCGACTCAGTGAAGTCAGCAGGGACTGTCTGGAAATGTTGGCAGACACGGACATGATCATGGGTGTCAAAGAAACCAGAGATATCATCAGGCAGGCTTTAGAGGCTCACAGTAAAGCGCGGGAATCTGTCAAGAACCAAGTCTTACCCACTAATTATGCTCTTGTTGCAACGCCTCGCTATAATGAACTCGTTGTGGTTTTCGAACAATGGGGTATAATCTATGCCTACTCACTAGAGAGAAACAAGCTGTTCCAATTCGTGTCGTTACGCTCGTCTGGAATAGGATTAGGATTGCAAGTGAATATGTATACATTCAACAATTGTATTTTCATTACCAAAGAACGCAACAGGAAAATGGACATGATTATGTGTGAATTTCCATTTTCAAAAACGAGTACCACAGTCATTAACGATGTTGGATCTTGCTCTGCCATTGTGCGTGACTTCTGTTACACATTTAAACGCAACGGTGTGTTCAGAAAGCGATGTGATGCTGAAGGTTGGGACTGGTTTCAAGTCGCTGACTTCAAGAAGGAAATCAATTGTGAGCTAGTTGAGATATTTAAAGACAATATAATCTTTTATAATATTGGGTCTGATGAGAAAACAATATATTGCTTCGACACAACAACACACAGAGTCTGGAATATCATGACTGTTGACAAGATGTGTAACTTTGTCACTTTTATCCACAACGACCAGCTGTATGTGTTAACAAATTATGGTAATCTGTGGAATATGACAGCAAGCGTTGATCCTCCCACTACAAATGTTTGTCATGCTAGTGTATCAGATGGACGTATTCAGCCGAAGGATCACAAACTATGGGCTGGCAGTTATGATATTATTGGTGCTGTCATTCGTGCTGACACACTCGTGATATTTGCAAATTTAAATTTTTGTAAAACTCCAGTCATCACATTCAAAGATTTAATACATGGTGTATCTGAAATTTATGTTTTACATTTAAATGCAGAAAATAAATGCCACCCCTTGACTGTTCCTTCAAGAATGCTGGTTACAGAAGTATAACTGGCTACAGAAGTATAACTGGTTACAGAAGTATAACTGGTTACATGAGTATAACTGGTTACAGAAGTATAACAGGTTACAGAAGTATAACTGGTTACATGAGTATAAATGGTTACAGGAGTATAACTGGTTACAAAAGTATAACTGGCTACAGACGTATAAATGGTTACAGAAGTATAAATGGTCACAGAAGTATTACTGGTTACATGAGTATAACTGGTTACAGGAGTATAACTGGTTACAGAAGTATAACTGGTTACAGAAGTATAACTGGTTACAGGAGTATAACTGGTTACAGGAATATAACTGGTTACAGAAGTATAACTGGTTACAGAAGAATAACTGGTTACAGAAGTATAAATGGTTACAGAAGTATAAATGGTTACAGAAGTATAACTGGTTACATGAGTATAACTGGTTAGATGAGTATAACTGGTTACAGATGTATAACTGGTTACAGAAGGATAACTGGTTACAGAAGTATAACTGGTTACAGGAGTATAACTGATTACAGAAGTGTAATTGGTTGCAGGAATATCACTGGTTACAGGAGTATAACTGGTTACAGGAGTATAACTGGTTACGGGAGCATAACTGGTTACAGGAGTATAACTGGTTACAGGAATATAACTGGTTACAGGAGTATAACTGGTTACATGAGTATAACTGTTTACTGAAGTATAACTGAAGTATAACTTCTCTACGAGAAGTGAGACTTTTGCAAGAACCAAGTGATGACTGTGAATCTACATGGCTCGAGACACAGACATTCACTAGGGCTTGTTTCCTTAGCGACTCAATGAACATGATCAAGAGGATAGAGGAGGGGTCGATCCGAAGAGAGTGGTTGCTGCCTCTGAAGCGGTCTCGGCTGGCAAAGATTAGTTTCATCTTCGTGCCAGGTCATGCGGGAGTACAAGGAAATGAGCGGGCTGACAAGCTCGCAGGTGAGGCTACTGTGGAGGGCGGACGCGCCATGGACCAGGCTGACATTCTGAATGCTCTACGAGAAGTGAGACTTTTGCAAGAACCAAGTGATGACTGTGAATCTACAACAATGGCCAGACTGCGGGAGCAGCAAATTAAAAGAGGGGTGGCCAAACAAGAACACTACGCAGGAAGCCAAAGAAAATTGATAAACCAACACAGAACTGGCGTCGTTAGCCGCTACACGCTGCGGGATTTGCTGAGGAGGGGATCCGAGCACTTATGGACTGAATGGTTCGATGTGCAACGAGGATGATCTGTCGACTAACTAACTAACTAACATGAGTATAACTGGTTACAGGAGTATAACTGGTTGTAGGAGTATAACTTGTTACAGATATATAACTGGTTACAGAAATATAACTGGTTACAGATGTATAACTGGTTACAGAAGTATAACTGGTTACATGAGTATAACTGGTTACGTGAGTATCACTTGTTACAGGAGTATAACTGGTTACAGAAGTATAACTGGTTACATGAGTATAACTGGTTACATGAGTATAACTGGTTACAGGAGTATAACTGGCTACATGAGTATTACTGGTTACAGGAGTATAACTGGTTACATGAGTATAACTGGTTACAGGAGTATAACTGGTTACATGAGTATAACTGGTTACAGGAGTATAACTGGCTACATGAGTATAACAGGTTTTGAAGTATAAATGGTTACAGAATTATAACTGGTTACAGAAGTATAACTGGATACAGAAGTATAACTGGTTACAGGAGTATAACTGGTTACAAGAGTATAACTGGTTACGGAAGTATAACAGGTTTTAAAGTATAACTTGGTACAGAAATATAACTGGTTTTGAAGTATAATTGGTTACAGGAGTATAACTGCTTACAGAAGTATAACTGGTTACAGAAGTATAACTGGTTACAGCAGTATAACTGGCTACAGGAGTATAACTGGTTACAGGAGTATAACTGGTTACATGAGTATAACTGGTTACATGAGTATAACTGGTTACAGGAGTATAACTGGTTACAGAAGTATAACTGGTTACAGGAGTATAACTGGTTACAGAAGTATAACTGGTTACTGATTGTCTAGCTTATTCATAACTGTGAAAATTTTGCTAGTAACTTTGATTACTTTTTTACTACTGCCTAGTACTTTTTTTAACTATCAACTATGATTGTTATACTATACCACTCATTTGTCTAATATTGCTTTACTGTCAAGTATGATTGCTTTACTAGACCACTCATTTGTGTAATATTGTTTTACTATCAACTATGATTGCTTTACTAGACCACTCATTTGTGTAATATTGTTTTACTGTCAACTATGATTGCTTTACTAGACCACTCATTTGTCTAATATTGCTTTGTTAGTTAGTTAGTCGACAGATCATCCTCGTTGCACATCGAACCATTCAGTCCATAAGTGCTCGGATCCCCTCCTCAGCAAATCTCGCAGCGTGTAGCGGCTAACGACGCCAGTTCTGTGTTGGTTTATCAATCTTCTTTGGCTTCCTGCGTAGTGTTCTTGTTTGGCCACCCCTCTTTTAATTTGCTGCTCCCGCAGTCTGGCCATTGTTGTAGATTCACAGTCATCACTTGGTTCTCGCAAAAGTCTCACTTCTCGTAGAGCATTCAGAATGTCAGCATGGTCCATGGCGCGTCCGCCCTCCACAGTAGCCTCACCTGCGAGCTTGTCAGCCCGCTCATTTCCTTGTACTCCCGCATGACCTGGCACGAAGATGAAACTAATCTTTGCCAGCCGAGACCGCTTCAGAGGCAGCAACCATTCTCTTTGGATCGACCCCTCCTCTATCCTCTTGATCATGTTCATTGAGTCGCTAAGGAAACAAGCCCTAGTGAATGTATGTGTCTCGAGCCATGTTATTGCTTTACTTACTGCCATGACTTCCATGGTCAGGCTACTTGTGGTTTCAGTGAAAGCACCAGAGTCCTCCTTCACAATTCTCCCTCCGGCCCGAGCTGTAAAGGCCCATGAGCTTCTCATATGTCGGACGACCGACCCATCTGTGTAGATGACCGCGTCACCGTCTAGCGATTTCTCGAAAATCAACGCTTGTACTTCAGCCTCAACAGCAGCCGGATTTTCTTGTCTGCATTTTCTATCTAGTTGGATGCAAACTGAAAAGGATGTGCAGAAGTCTGTTGGCACTTGCACCCACTCCTCGCCAGGTTCTAAGTCCTCAAGTGAACACACCTGTTGAAGAATGTCTTCGGCTTGACCCATCCACGACCGTCCTCTTTTTAACCTGCTGCCCTTCACCTTCCTAATTTCACTATGCAGTGGATGTTGTGTGTTTGCGTTAATTCTGAGGTAGGCGCGTGCCCTGCAAACTTGTATTCTCTCTTCAATGGTTGGAAAATCAAGAAGGTAGCGCATCGCCCTGCATGCTGTATCTCTTGTACATCCAAGAATAATGCGCATAGCTTCACTCTGTATCCTTTCCATCCTTTCTATCTGCTTATGGCTGAGAGTCAGGATTGCCATTGCATACTCCAAAACAGATATGACCAGCCCCTCGTACAGAAGACATAGATGGCGCTGCTCACAGTTTGCTGCCGCCATCACCCGCATCGCTGCCAAACCCCGCTTGGCCTTTGTTATCACCTGGTCTATGTGCACATTATAAGCAAGGCTTCGATCAAACCGTATCCCCAGGTAATTCATTGCCTGCGTTCTTTCCACCGTCTCTGAACACAGCATTACAGTTGGTGTTGGATTGTTGACAATATGATTATTCAACGAGAACCAAGTCACTGTTGCCTTTGTTGGGTTGACCATTGCCCCAGCTTCATCACACCAAGTACTTATGCGATTGAGTTCGGTTTGTAGTTCCACAGCAACCTCCTCTCTATCCTTACCCTGACGATACACTAAAACATCATCGGCATACGACAATGTCCTGCCAGGTCCAGTGATCTGCTCACTGGTGATTCTCACTGTGTAGGCGTTGAACAGTACCGGAGATAATGGTGATCCCTGTGGTAGGCCAGGATATATTGTTGTTGGTTCCGAAGTCCAACTGCCACATCTAAAAACTACTTTGCGTTGGTAGAGGGCTGCAGCGATCCAGCTAAGGAGGAATGGACTTACGTTTAGTTCAAGAAGCTGAAACATTAAAAAATCCAGTGGTACTCTGTTGTATGCGTCCTCAAGATCAATCGCTGCAGCAACGGTTTCAGTGCCTGAGTGGAAACCTTCATAGACATCATGGGCAAAGACTGCTGCATTGGTCCAGGTTTCTCTTTTTGGACGGTACCCACCCAGGGTAGGTGGGAAAACACCTTGCCTCTCTAGTTGGCTTGATATTTTCCTGGCAATTACCTTCTCCAGCAGCTTGCCTATTGTATTCTGCATGGTTATAATTCGATATCCCTGAATTTTTTTGTGGTCTTTGTCAGGCTTCGGCAAGGGAATCAGATAGCTGTGTAACCATTCCTCCTTGATGCTAGCACTCCCTATACTGTTGTTGTACATGTCTGCTAGTTTCTCTAGCTCATTGTCGGTACACCTATTTATGTCGTCGTATCTTATGCCATCAGGACCTGGAGCACTGTTTTTTGATCGTCGAAGCACAGCCTTGATTTCTTTCACTGTCACTGTGTCTTCCTCCGAAGTGTTCAGGGCCTTGCATCTGTCTGAGGTGACCTCCTTGGCCAGATTTCGGCCTCCCATGTCTGTCTGGTTGCCCTGCTCAAGGTAGCGTTCAAAGAGGGCTTTGCCCTTGTCCTCGTCAGTCCTCTGCCTGGTGAGGTCAGCACCTTGGAAGTCTGAAATGCTCTTATTCTTGACTACACCACTCATGCTTTTATGTAGTCGCCAGAACAATTTCAGTGACTTGTCTGTGCTTACTCTTTGACACACCTCTGCCCATTTTTCGCTTTTAACCACCTTGACCAGTTTTTTGAAATAGCTTACTTTTGTGTGCATCTCTCTTTCTAAGTGCAAGCAGGGACTAGGATGACCAGCTCTGTTCTTCTTGGCATTTTGCCATCTCCTTACAGCACTACGCTTATCCACCCAAGCCTTCTCCACCTCGAAACTCCACCACGGTGGCTGCTCCCAGCTTTTTTTCCTGCCCTGAAACGTTCTGCGCTTGTCACGTCTTATTTTACTCACCACATCTTGCCCTGTACTGTCATACTGGAACGTCTTTACCTTCAGCTTGTGCAGCCTGGTTCTGCCTTTCTCCACCAATATGCTGCACGGGTGGTGGTCGCTGCCATGGTGTCCTAGGACACCCCATCTACACACTGTAGTGAGTGAAGGTGAAACTAGCGCCAGATCAATAGCACTGTCCTCATCGCCTGGACGGCTTGCTGTCCTGGTGACACAGCCACTGTTAATACAAACCAGGTCGATGGTTTCCAGTGCAGTCTTAATAATATTGCTTTACTGTCAAGTATGATTACAGTCGATAGGTCACTCATTTGTCTAGTTTCTGCCGTCAACCACGATTGTTGGGAAAGATGCTAACTGCATTCTCCTGTATGACCCCGTGATTGTTGATGAAGATCCTAGTGAATGGATCCATTGCGTGTCCAATAAGCGGGGATGGAAGCCCTAAATGATCCACTGAATGCTTCAGTCTGAGTTGCCTCATTGACACTCAGTTTGCCTAGTCGTTTTCATACTGTCGATGCGTGTGATAATGTGTATTTCTAGATACTTTTGACTGAAACATATTTGATGGAGGCTGCGTTTCTGCGATATATTGAGATATACACTGGAGATGTATTCGGATTTGGTTGTTGCTCAATCTGTGCAGCATATTTTCTTGTGCAGGTGTGTGCCATATTAATCATTTTCTTCTCATCATTAGATGTTTGTAACTGAAGGTTCTGGAGTGGGAAGCGCGGAATTGATTTTCTTTCTCGTTCACTTGTTAGAGTATATTTGTTTCTTTCAGAAGTATAGGAGATTCTTCATGAATGGCTGTAATCAAGACAGGTCACATTAAAACGATTAGCTGATCTCAGTTGTCTTTGCTAACGTGTCCTACGTTTGATTTGTGGCTGTCGTTGCTTCTTGGTGCTGTAGTGGGAATTCTTTAGATATATAGTGACCTGTTTTCAGAATTAAATTATCATTCATGTTTGTATGCATGTGTATGTATATGTGATGCCATATTTTATACGTTCATATTTTCTCTCTATTTGCTTCACCATGTTGTAAGCAATTGAGAGCGATTGTTACATTGTAACGTCACGCGGAAGAAGCTGGAATGTTTCTTACTGTTGTGTTTACACATTGGAGTTCTTCGATTTGCTCAGTGTTATATTAAAAAGTTAAATAACATTATTTTGTTAAATTACATTATTGTGTTATTATTTTGCTTCTACACTTGTGTGTTCTTCAACCGTTGGGTGGAACTGGTGGAGGGGGGGAGGGGGTTGCCGTGACATAGTGGTTAAGCCACCAGCCTCCAGCCCCGAAGGTTGTGGATTCGATCCTGGACTCTGTCGTTCGGTTCACGGGTGCAGTCCTCTCGGAGACTCCTGGGGGTCGTCGCTGGACCTACGGAGTTCGTGTTTTGTGCGATGCTTTCGGCAGACAGCCCTGAGGAAAGAGACCGAGGCATATGGGATAAAACCTGGTGCAAAGAAGTCGACCCCTCCCCTTTTTGTTTCTTCAATTGGTTCATTGTTGTGTCATGAAGTTCACAGTTTGATTTTATTACTGTTAATTTTTTTTTTATTGTTTTGCAGTAACATTGTTTACTATTTGTTGTACTTAACAAGTTTCCAGTTGTATGTGTATAAACATTTCCAATTAAGTTGCTGTACAGACTCGGCGAAAGGGGATGTTGCAACAGACAATGCTGGTGATGATGTTGGTGAAGAGTATACTAGGAGCCTCCCTGACCAGAGGTCCATGTGAACGAATCTGCCAAGGAAGAGTTGTAAGAGGGTGACGACAAGCTTTCAACCCCTAGTGCGATGCACATTAAAATCATTACCGGTCTCACTGGGCTATATTATTGGCTGGAGTTTCATTATGCCTTGTGGGGTGTCACCCTATCCTTATATCATCTTGAAGATCACATGTCATAACTGTGAAATACTTTTAACCACAGATTGTTAGAGGTATGTTTGCATGGAAATTGAGGAAATGTCTCTATATTAAAATTATAGGAATGGAAATAAAGCATATGCACAGATAGACATAATCCACACACACACACACAAACTGGAACGGGAGAAAAGAAAGAACCATGGAACCAGAAGTCTATGAAATAAGGATTAAGAGATTTGATGTAGAGAGTAGACAAACGACTACTGTCACATGCCAAAGGCAGTTATTACCAGGAAGGGAGCACATTGGTTTCCCCACCAGGTATGGGTACTGACATCAGTGGGCAGGTAATCTGATAACAGGCTGGTCATGTTTGTATGTCAATCATTGCAAACTCTCTGCTGCTGGGGAATGGGTAAGGCTGCACTGGGATTGTGGGTTAGTTACGTGGATGTAAAGTATGGCACATTCTCTCCTGCTGGATTCTGGGTCTTGACTCCAGCCAGATTTTGACATGGATACCCGAGTAAATTAATGTTTTTATTCTTCTGTTGGGGTTGCACTGTCAATGGTATTTTCATTGGAAAAATTTTACTTTTGCCGTTTTCTTTAAGTGGGATGTGAGTTTTAATACCAAGGGACCAAAATTAGCTGACATGAGATAACATTGTTGCATAGTTGTGTATATTGCAAGTTTTCTTCCGTCGACGTTTGGGTAAATAATATGAGGATAGCAATGAGTATATGTGTAGTTGGTGAACTAGTTTTAAGAAGACATAAATTACTTAGGAATCAGATTGTATCAAGAATGATATTGCCAGTGGTTGGGATGGGAAAAAGATTGTGAAAGAAATGGCTGGGAATGATTGAGTAAACAGGAATGTTGTTTTTGTAAGGTCGACGAAAAGCACATGTTGTCCACCGGTTCTGTAGTATTACTTATGGGAACAGGGTTTGAGGTAATGAAAGTACGGTATAATGGAGATCGACAACTCCACTGTGTATCGTTCTGGCCCGGTCATGTATATGCATATGATGTTGATATTGTCAGCAGTAGAACCGATAGTCATTTTCTTGCTGTGGAAATCATCTGGTAATGTAACTACAGTCTGAACTATGATATTGTTTGAGACCATAAAATGCACGCGAACTAACGTGCTGGTGGTTACCAAATACAAAACAGAAGGTCTTGAACTCGTAATGTGGAGGTGGTCTGGCAACTTCCATGATAGAAGCAATATGATTACATTTGATAAACTAACTGCAAATGTGTGTATACAATTATGTTTGATTCTCTGCATTACCAGCAATAAGTAAATGTGTGATTAATCTCTGTCTTCATGGTTTACTCAAGGTGGGTTGGAGTCCTGGTCTTCCAGATAAGCGAAAGAAGTGTAGTCTCTTTGTGCATTCATGACCAACGTGGTGGTTACTTTGTCAGGTGTAGACATGATTGTCATGGAAGAGTCAGGTGTAGACATGATTGTCATGGGAGTGTCAGGTGTAGACATGATTGTCATAGAAGTGTCAGGTGTAGACATGATTGTCATGGTGTAGAAATCTTGACGTGGGTTGACAGAGCGCTGGGAAATCATTCAGCTCCCAGAGTTTTGCGGTAACATTATTAATGGCATTGGCAGTTGGAAGTTCATTCCCATTGACAACATGAACTTTTCGTTTCCATTTGTTCTTACTGATGCATAATAGTTGTTCTTGAGCTAATGTTAATGTCGTAGTATTTCTTGGGGTGAGGGAAGCATACTATTACATCTTAATAACGGGATAGATGCACTCTGGGAATACAATAAATCTCAGTCTACAGACCCCACCAGCCCTTGGATTCCTGTCTCTCTCACTATCAACCGCTGGACAATACCTTTTTCACCTCTCATCCAGAACAGATGACACGACTCTGGTGTCTACACATAATGACTATATGATATAATGTACAAGAGGAATGTTCATGAGAGAATCCTGGACTATATGATATAATGTACAAGGGGAGTGTTCATGAGAGAATCCTGGCCACCGCCAGGCGATAGAAGAAATGGCTATCTGGATTAGTCTCAGGCCGTCTCACTCATCACTGTACACCGGGTACGATACCACAAGGTTAAAGAGGTCACTCATCTGCACACGTAGCGTGGAATGTCTCTGCCGAGGTGTAGTCTCAATTGGAATGACTAGCACGTCAATGTGGTGACTCCAAGTTGCGGTGGTGCGTGATGACTCCGGACTAACATCCCTGTAGAAGTTCTGAAGGCCTGTCCTTCAAGCTTCACTGGTAAGGCCTGTGCTAGACAACGGTCCTAAAAAGCCACCATAACATTTAACACAATGTAACAATGTCAAAGTTCTGGAACAGATGGT
>JACEFZ010014702.1:607500-644296 GCA_014155875.1 Cepaea nemoralis | reverse complement strand
AAACACACACATGGCAAACCTGATAGGACACACACACTGAGCAAACCTGATAGGACACACACACACACATAGGGCAAACCTGATAGGACACACACACTGAGCAAACCTGATAGGAAACACACACACTGAGCAAACCTGATAGGACACATACAAGGAGAAAAACCTGATAGGACACATACACACACACACACACACACACACTGGGCAAACCTGATAGGACACACACACACACACACACACTGAGAAAAACCTGATAGGACACATACACTGTGCAAACCTGATAGGACACACTCACACACACACACACACACACACACACTGAGAAAAATCTGATAGGACACGCACACACACTAGAGAAAAACCTGATAGGACACATACACTAGACACACACACACACACACACACACACACACACACACACACACAGCAAACCTGATAAGACACGCACACTGAGAAAACCTAATAGGACACACACACACACACTGAGCAAACCTGAATGACACACACACACACACGCACGCACGCACGCACGCACGCACACACACACACACACTGAGCAAACCTGAATGACACACACACACACACACTGAGCAAACCTGATAAGACACGCACACTGAGAAAACCTAATAGGACACACACACACTGAGCAAACCTGAATGACACACACACACACACACACACACACACACACACACACACACACACACTGAGCAAACTCAGTAGATAGAAGTAAGCTAGGAAGTCTTGTCCCTAGAACCCACAAGGCAAACTCAGTAGATGGAATCTACCAACACACGGAGCAGAGAATTACGATAGAGATGAATAATATACAGAGGATGTGGAGGGTTCTGCAGGTTATTTGAATATTGTGTACAAGATGCTGTAGAACTAAACGTTTCCAAAATTAGAACAACGTGAAATAGACAGGCAAATGGTGATCAGCATGGCGGAGTGGATAAGAGTTCTTAAACTTCCGGTGTGCTGATGCCGAGGTAGCGGTCTCAATCCCTACACAGGTCAGCTAGGCTAAAATCTTGACGTCTCGGATTTGGTTCTGGGACGTAAATTATACGTACCTTAAGAATCGGAGTGTATTCGCCTGATGGCGAGGGACACTGGTTAAAGGAAAAGCTGATTCACACGCAAAAATCATTCCAGTGCATTAGAAGTAGTAGTACGTTATGTACTATGCTTGATTTCAAAGCGATGCGAACGTAAATAAAAAGCAAATTATTAAATTCGATTGTTGACTTACACCAAAATCAGATTGACGAACATTACACTAAAAATGAAATTAAAACTCCCCAGCTGCAGTTATAAAATGAGTCAAGCAAGGATGTTTACGATCCTCAGGGATGCTCAATGCTTATATATAGATGATGGATGAGGGGACTAGATAACAACACAAGGCGATGAAACTAAATGATGACTGAACATGTGCCAGTAAGTGTAGCAGGTGACCATGCCACAATAGAAAGAATAGAATAACCGTAATAACAACTACTTCCCAAAATCCCAGACACAGCTAAACCATTTGGCATGAAGATAAATGCTTATAAGACACAAGAAATACGTTGCAATCAATCCCAGCTTTTTGTGATTTACTAGGTAATATTAGTTCATTAGTCTGCCATTGCTTTGGCTGTCTGAACACTGACGCCTCATACCACCGAAATCAACGCATTCTATTCCAATTCGCCTGGGGCTGATTTTGAACCCTTGACTCGGTGTGTCGGGAAATTATGAAACTGTGCATTTCGCTATTCCCTAAGCCACAGCGTCTTTTTAGTAAGGCAAGGTGACAGTAACTGTTAAATAAACACAGGACACCGGGAACTTCGATTAAACAAATATATAAGTTTCTCTGTGTTGATCAAATCATCACAAAAGAGGTTAAAAGTACACCTGAAATATGAGTGCTGACTGCAGTAGTCAAAAAGACTTGTAAAGAGATACAAATATTTCCAACATCAAGTGAGATCAATATAAAACCGCGGAAACGAATAATGACTACACACAAATGACCTGTAGCACTATAGGGCTATGCAACGTGGGCTTTGGACAAAAGTACCATACATGTTGTTCTATTCTGCTTGCAGGAGAGCCTGGCATATGATACCACAACATCCAGCTTAAGAATGGAAGTGGAGGCAGTCACTGCGGCTCTTCGCTGGATGGAGAATACGACACACACACACACACACACACACACACACACACACACATCGTGATTGTAACTGACTCAGAAAGCATGCTGACGAGGGTGAGGACGGGCAGACTTCGTGCGGAGTGGCTTGCTTCGCTTTGGAGGTCACGGGTGACAAGCACCGCCTGGATCTTTTCTCCGGGGCATGCCGGTGTGCTGGGAAATGAACAGGCGGACAGATTGGCTGGCTCTGCAGAACTTGGTGGAGTATTGATATATGACAAGGCAGACGTGGTTGCGGCCTTGTGAGAGCACGTGCACACTTCGGAGGAGCAAATGGATTACCATGGTGTGGCAAGAATGAGACAACGAGGAGTGACGAAGGGATCTGGCCGACGCTCAACGCTCAAAGGAAAGGCGAGACGGACTTATAATCAGATTGCTACTGGTACTATTAGTGTTGGAACTCTTCGCTGGCTACTGAGGATTGGGACGGAGCACTTATGGGAATGCCCCGAATGCTGTGATGTCGATTCCTAAATCAATCAATCAATCAATCAATCAATCTGCTTGCTTATTTTTATTAGTTACTATAGTGCCGCCACCCTCTTTCATGTCTTGGTGTTTGCTTTTTTTTCCTTTCTTATTGTTGTTTGCTAATGAAGTCCTTTTATTATTATAATTGTAATTGTATAAAGCTGACATACATTTCGTGTTTTTCAATTGCTTATTGTAAATACAAATGATTAGAAACACCTGGATACTTTTAAGATGCAGTGTTAAGGCATGATACAAAGAATAAGCTGGGCATAAAAGATATTAAATGAAATGAACATGTTCTTAAAAGCATTGATCAAAATAGACAACCGTGATGACTGAATTGATAGGAAGGGTTATCTTATCTTGGTCAAAATACGTTACCCAATAAGGATCAGAAGGAGAGCCTTTAAAACAAAAGAAGACAATTAAAACCCCACCAAAAATGCCACCTCATAAACATGCATGTGGCATATGAGTTATGATAAGCTGAAGAGAGTTACTGAGGATTTGAAACATTGGAGGGACAAGATCAAACATCTTCAAACACTAGTCTTCGGGCCTAATTTAACGAATGCATGGATATTGCTTTGAAAGGTAAGAGGGCGAGAGATAATTCTAGTTATCACACCCAATAATTGTATGGGAAACGAGTTTATTGTTTGTCTCTTCTTTTTGAACACCCCCTCCCCCCCCCCCCCCCCCCCCCCCCCAACACACACACGCACAATACTTCACATTTCACGAGCATAGTACGAAATGTTGACATGTTCCATGTCCGTTTGAAAATATTCAGTTTTCTATGCAATTATCATCTGAGCATGTGTAATCGCCTAGCAACGCTTGATGCCAATACTTTTTTCTTCTGTTTACGTTTTAATTTGAATGAAAGTTTCTAATTTCATGATTTTCTTTAGATCTGTTTCTGTTGTTCCAGATGAAGATCACTAAGATCGAAACGTCCACATGTTGTGTTGTGGAGTAACTTATTTTTATTTAATTGTTACGTTATTTTATCATTGTTATTTTTACACTGTGATGTCCGGATTTGCGTTCGTTGTAAGGCATGTACACTGAGTCTGTGTTTATTATCTCTCACTTTTTTTTTATTTGCAGGGGCCAAACATTACCTAATTGTCCTCATTTTGTGTTGCCCGTAGTTAGGCAAACGATAAGGTTGTGACTAATTACGCAAAAAAAAATCTCTCACCGTTGAACTCAAACAGGTGACGGAAACATTTAAGCATTGGTGCCAGTTTGCCAGAGCCTAGTTTCAAAATATTTTTTTATCGCATATCCTTTACAGGACATCGCTGTCAACACCAGCATTTTACCGCTGTCGTTGATTTCTTGGCAAGATTACGCTCAGTAGTTTGCCATTGCTTCCTGAGCGGCCGGCTCACTTATCCCGTAAGTCACCAACGCGGCGAAAACCGCTACCAATTCTCGCGTGCTGCGTTACCCTACGTGGATACACGGGATTACGGAGAAAGTCGTTTAAAACCTAGGCCATGGAGACCAGCAGTTTCAACATACCACACCAGAAATCAGTTATATCTAAACAAATACCTCCATCTTTCCTCCTGTTTTGTTCCTGAAATAATGCTGGACGCGGTGTATTGTCTGAAAGTGACGCTGGGATATCTGCGGCTTTTGGCGCGGTATTTTGTTTAGGGTGTTGCTTCCCTTTATGGTATATAATATTGCTGTTGTGGGTTGGGCGGGTAATTTAGAATTGTTTATCGGGTTCATGGGTGTACATAGGACTCATGATTGAAATCTGGGATGTTGTTAACGGGCATGCAGAATGTTCTAGTTATGGCCACACATAGATAAAAAGGTTGGGAGAGGGAGAGGGGATTGAAAAAAATGAGATCGTAGGGGTGGGTAGGGGGGATAATAGAGAAAGAGATAAATGAGGCCAGGAGAGGAGAAAGAGGGGTGTATGATATCAAGAGGGAAGAGAGAGAGAGAGAGAGAGAGAGAGAGAGAGAGAGAGAGAGCGAGAGAGAGAGTCAGAGGTATGATATCAGTGAGGGAGGGAACGCATGAGATTAAGAGGAAAGAGAGGGTACGAGGTAATGAGTAGAGAAAGGAGTGTGACATCAGGAGAGAGACGTGGTTGTGTGATATCGGGAGGAGAGAGAGAGGGGGGGGGGAGTGAGAGGAAGAGAGAGAGAGGGGGTGAGTGTGAGGTCAAGAGAGGAGAGAGAGTGAGTGGGTGTGAGACCGGGAGAGAAGAGAGAGGCATGTGAGATCAGGAGAGGAGAGAGGAGTGTGAGTTCAAGAGAGGCGAGAGAGAGAGAGAGAGAGAGAGAGAGAGAGAGAGAGAGAGAGCGAGAGAGAGAGAGAGAGAGGGTGTGAGACTGGGAGAGAGAGAGAGGAAGAGAGAGGGGGGATGTGAGGTCAGGAGAGGAGGTACGATTTAGAGATGATATTGTTCTTAACCATCCGGTGTGCTGACGCCGAGGTAGCGGATTCAACCCCCACACCTGTCAGTTGAACTAGACTGTTGACTTCACGTCCTTCACTTGGGAACGTAAATTACAAGTACCTCAGAAGTTGGAGTATGTTCGCCTGATGGCGAGGGACACTATTATTAGGGAAAGCTAATCCACACACAAAAATCAATGCAATGCACTCCTCCGGAGTGACAACTACTAGAAGTAGTATCACGTTTGTGGACTACGCCTGAGATCTATAGCGAGCGAACTGACAAACAATTAAATCAGGACAATAGAGAGAGGAATATGAGATCTAGAAGTTCCTCTTCTTCTTTCTCTCGCTTGAAATATGTCTATAACTGCAATGTTGTTTCTTGTGTGAAATTAACTGTCTGTTTTTAGTTCACTCAATCAGGGCAATAAAGAGAGAGGAATGTGAGATGAAGAAATGAGAGAGAGATCTCGGGTGGAAGAAAAGAGTATGCGATCATAAGACAGAATTTGAGAGAGAGAGAGAGAGAGTGAGAGAGAGAGAGTGAGAGAGAGAGAGAGAGTGAGAGAGAGTGAGAGAGAGAGTGAGAGAGAGAGAGAGAGAGAGAGAGAGAGAGAGAGAGATGATTATGATTGTGAGATCACAAGAGATGTGGAAGTGAGATAGAGGAGTATAATATCTCAGGTAAGATATCACACATTGTCTGTCATATACTGCCAATAGTACCATGCAGTGTACGGCAGGGGGGGGGGGTGGGGGGGGGGGGGGGGGGGGGGGGGGGGGGTCTTAAGCCTGAGGAATTAAGGCTGCCTGGCTAGTCGATAACCCACCGGGCTCATAGATGCCAGACCCGTGCTGTCAGCCGACATATCCGATCTCAACAGGGCATTTTCAGATGGGGTGTCTTCCCTCATTTGTACACACACTGGAAATATCCTATTGTTGCCTGGTTGTCCTAGTCTCATATTTTGCAGGGCCACCTACTGTTGGCGTTGTCCAACTGAAGAGAGGTCTTTGGGGGTATTTGTTATGTACGCTTGCTCACGGCCTGTTCCGTGGCGAAGGTGTTACGGAAGCAGTTCGTAATCCTGAATACTGCGTACGAAATACAGCTGTGGGCGATTTGGCAGCAGACCGCTTTACGTTGGTTTTATTTTGGTGTGAAATGGCATGGGTGCTGGTCGTTCAGAAAGCAATGGTAAACTACTGAATGTAAACTTGCCCAAGAATCACGAACAGCCAAAAAATGCTGGGGATGACTGCTACGTCATGTAGAAGATATGCAACTAACTTTTATTTTTGTCTTCTAGTTTTCACCCGAAGACGAGGCATCCATTCACCTGTAAGGATCCCAGGTTGAAGTGTGAACTTGCCCTCATATTTCCCCCGCATTTGTGATGCTCCGGTACTGGCCTTGCACAAATCTCTGGTTTGTGGGCTTGGAACGGGGAGGGCATCTTCGCAATTCAGTCCCCGTGGAGAAAGTACGTTGGTACATGGCCGAGAATAAAATAAATACACAAAGCTCACTCTCATAGATTCAAGCCCTGTTCATGGATTACCCCCAGCCTTCCGGAGGACTCACCGCTAGCCAACCATCAACCACTGAAACATGATTCAGTTGGATGCAAACTGTACACTTCTTCAGCTATGTGAAGACCCTTTATTTCCAAGCCTTCCCAAACCAACACAGAAGCGAAAACATTTCCCAACCCACCTTCTCAACAAATCCAAAAACAGCAAACACTTCCCAACCAACCCCAAAAACACAAAACACTTCCAAACCCACCTTCGCAACCAACCCAAAAACAGCAAAAACTTCCCAACTCACCTTCCCAACCAACCCGAAAACACAAAACACTTCAATCCCACCTTCCAAACCAACCCCAAAACACAAAACACTTCCAAACTCACCTTCCCAACCAAAGCAAAAACACCAAGCACTTTCCAACCAACCCAAA
This sequence comes from Cepaea nemoralis, assembly GCA_014155875.1. Classification (NCBI taxonomy): domain Eukaryota; kingdom Metazoa; phylum Mollusca; class Gastropoda; order Stylommatophora; family Helicidae; genus Cepaea; species Cepaea nemoralis. Next base: position 637,216 of record JACEFZ010014702.1, on the reverse strand, counting down.
AAAACAACACCAAACACTTCCCAATCAACCCAAAAACATGTAAAACTTCAAAAACCACATTCCCAGCCAACCCCAAAACACCAAGCACTTTCCAACCAACCCAAAAACACCAAACACTTCCCAACCCACCTTTCCAACCAACCGAAACACACAAGACTTCCAAACCCAACTTCCCAACCAATCCAAAAACACCAAGTACTTCCAACCCATCTTCCCAACCCACCAAAAACCACAAAACATGTCAAGACCCACCTTTCCCAAATAACTGGGTTGAGAACCCAAGTCACCAGATGCTAAAGGCTGTGGTGCTAACTGCTCTGTCATTACCTTCTGAACAGTACTGCAGCCATTTGTCAGAGTTGCCAGTTTGTATTACAAAATGACACCAAAACCTACCGCATACGTTTAAACAAAGACATTTCTTTTGGCACAATATAAGAAACACGAGCTGTACTCACAAAATATTTCCCAAATACCCATCCACGAAAAACATGCAGCACATTTTCCTAACACATTTTCCGAGCCTTTGTACGAGAAGGAATTGGTAATAGCTTCGCCGTTTCCCCCTCACATTTTTGGTATCTTTTGGCATGTCATGCATTCGCGGTCCTGTCCAGATGTAGTGCAGAAGTCACAGATCTCCATCGTTGTTCGTGGGTGGCGCTCAGCGGCGGTAAATAATTTGTATATTAACACATCATGGTCATCAAAAATATCAGTGTTTCTTGCTTTTGATTTCCGAAGATTTCAGGCGTGTCTGGGGTGGTTTCGACTGTCTGTGAACTGGGAAACTAACTGTCCGAAATGTTAGCACTGCATGTCTTGTTCTATGAAATCTGCCCCAACGTTAACAATAGGTTGAGGGTGTTGGGTTCTTGAAGGTTAACGCAGACAAACTCAATGTGCTGAAGATAAGATCACACGGAACGTTCTAACAGTTCATGCTTGGGATTAAGGGTTACAGTCAATGCTGATATGGATCGCCCATGTGTTATTAATGTACGCAGGCCATGCTTATTTACTCTGTAATATGTTTATTTTAAACATCAAATCTATGGGTCAGTCGCTTACAAACTTCATTGCACCGGGTTTAATCCCATACAGCTCGGCCTCTTTCCGCAGCGCTGAAAGCTTCGCACAAAGCACGAACTCCGTAGCTCTAGCGACGACCCACAGAAGTCTCCGAAAAATTCCACTCGTGAACCGAACGACGCGGCTCGGAATCGAACCCACAACCTTCGGAGCCCGAGTCAAACGGCTTGACCACTTCGATACGGAGACTCCCTGTATGGGTCAGTATTATCGTGGAGACCTTAACTGATTAAGTGCCATGGGATGATTAATCGTCTTAAGTGACTCCCCATTCCGCCTTACGTCGACTCCTACCATTCCTCCCAATCAAGGCCCTCACCTATCAAAAATATATGTCCTTCGCAGTTCCACATTCGCCCGTGTGTTACCAGGGCTCACGAGGAAAGTAATGAATAGTAAAGCTGTAACCTACTAGGCAAGTCTTAAGAGTTGGCTAAGGAAGGTTGGCTAACACGCCCCTTGGAAAACTTTAGCAGCAAAATCAAACCAACCATCGCAGAGTCTACAAAGGACTTGTCAAGAGTGAGTTGGCGAGCTATGCTCCTTTGGGAGAGAGATGAAAGGCAGAGACGAGGAAGTCCCCCATTGCAATACACAGTCACATGACCGTTGAAAACTAACTAACGTTTATGTTTTCCCTTAAAACTAGTCTGTGGATACTGTACCACGTGATGTTTTGTAGAGATCGATTTACATGCTGAACCCCACAATGTTCATGTTGTGTGTCCTTTGCAGGACGTTCGGATCAAACCCGGGTTGAATTTATACTTTATAGGCAATTTTACGTTAAGTAAGTTCGTCAATGCTTTCTGGCAGTCCAATTGACCGATGTGCGTGTGTATGTGTGTGCGTGTGTGTGTGTGTGTGTGTGTGTGTGTGTGTGTGTGTGTCAGTGTGTGTGCCTGTGCGTGGAATGAACGCACTACCCCACCGTCAGCCCATATGGAGATTAAGCACGAGCGCATTAAACCTCTCGAACACGCTGACCGCTGCCATGAGCAAACATTTTAAAAAGGGTATCAGCGGCAAGGTCATACGACAGAGTTTTAATAATGAAACCAATAAATAATGCAAGTGCATTCTAAGTCTCCGTAGCTGGGTCTTTCTTCATTTCACGGTATTCGTGTTTTTCTTAGTCTTTACTTGTTGCATATCCTTTACAGGACGTTTCAGTCAACATCAGCATTTTTCAGCTGCTGTTGATGTACTGAGCAAGATTACGCTCAGTAGTTTGCCGTTACTTTCTGAGCGGCCGGCTCACATATCCCGCAAGTTACCAACGCGACGAGAACCGCTACCGATTCTCGCCCAGATTGCGTTACTCGCGAGAATATACGGGATTACGGAGAAAGACGTTAACCTCTACGCCATGGAGACCAGCTTTTCTTAGTCTACCTTTCCCGATTCCCCATGCGTTCTTCGTCATTGCTGTTTAGGTTTTTAACATTCATTATCATTATCAAGTATTCAGCTAAAATGTTTGTTCTTGACTTGCGGACTTTATTGACAAACACCTCTGAGGTTAGGGTGGGTTCGTCTGATGGCGAAGGACACCGGTAATAGGAAAAGCTAATCCACACACAACAATGAGTCCAGTGCACGACAAATAGTAGCACTTGTATGAACTACGCTTGAGTGTAAAGCGATGGAACACAAGAAAAGGTATTTCAGCCCGTAAACTGGTCTTGAAGCTCGCTGGTAACTTCAAACTGGTATAAGTACTATAAGTCTGTCTTGTGTCGCTTTCTTTAATTCCACGCGTGTCTTCATTGGAAGCGCGTTGGTGCAATGGTTACGACGTTACACTGGCAAGAGCACGGTTAGATGACTGTTCCATTGCAACTTTCCACGTTGGCTATCCGCTGGAAAGACTGGCACCTATTCCCCAGTGCACACAGACAGTTAAACATGTGATGGGCCTAACACTTTACAGACCCACTGTAGGTCCCTCACACGGAACTTGCTGGTTTAAATGCCTGCAGATCTTTGTATACATACTCTCCTTGGTCTACCCATTCCACTCTCTACCCGCAATTTTCCAACTCTCTCTTGTACTCGCTTTAATGTTGTTGTTTTTTTAATAATGCAGCTGGTTGAAGTCTTTTCTCGATAACACCACATTTCAACACTACACCGTCAAGGTCTGCTAAATTGCGGTCATAAACTGAACAAAGTAAAGGAGTACTGTATTTGACGAACAATAAACGATTATTTAAATTCGTCTTATAAATACGATGCATTGACGATCAGTTCGCATGAGCTATGAAAGAACTTGCAATTGGGGGGGGGGGGGGGGGGGGGGCTGCGTGGTCTCGAGGTATGGTGTCCGCCTAGAGTGCTGGAGGTCCCAGGTTCAAGCCCCGGCGAGGGCCGGGATGCTTTCACGTTTACTTCTAGTAACAAAATATCCTCTGGTCTCTGGGTAGTGAGATGGACGCCCGTGTGTATTGTTGTGTACGCAAAAAATCCCTTGGCAGTTGGAGATCGAAAAAGAGTAGTCTAATGGCGCTGCCCGGGCAAAAATTTCAAGTTAAAAATCTACCCAAAGTATTTCAGGATCCTCGCCGGTGCTACGGAGTTCGTGCACTGAGCTGCGATTCTCCGGACTTAAGCTTGAGTTAAGAGTAGAACGGAGCAGTTATGGGTTACACCCGTATGCCGTGATGTTGATCCGTCGACGAAACTAAACTAAACTAGAACTTGCAATTATTGCAGTGAGGTGGTCACAGAGACTTTTCTATTGATCCAATACCAAAGTTCGAATCCACACAGGGCTCCGGGAAGGTTAACCCGGTCAACAAATGCCCGCAGAAGTCGGATGTGTCGGCCTAACGGCGCAAGAACGCAGCTCTGCTGTAAACAGGCACAACGCAGTCACATCCGGGGAAAAAATCCGGATGAACGCAGAAGAAGAAGAAGAAGAGGAAGAAGAAGAAGAAGAAGAAGAAGAAGAAGAAGAAGAAGAAGAAGAAGAAGAAGAAGAAGAAGAAGAAGAAGAAGAAGAAGAAGAAGAAGAAGAAGAAGAAGAATCCACACAGGGCCTGTGTCATTGAGATCTCCCCCATTCCCCCTCACAATATCAGAAACCAGAAGGGTGTGCAAGCCTGGAAGTGAAATTTCACATCTGCAGAGGGGCGTGCCCGCTGTGCCGTGTCAGAGCCTTGCTGTGGGTATGTGAAGTGTTGGGACCATCACATTTTCCAGATCTGAGTTCACGATGGAATGGTGGCTAGGCTTTCCCTCCCGTAGCGAACGACGAGCCCAGGTATCGAACCCCCGTCCAACCTCGCCTATGCCACTGCCAGCGGAACTTGCAGGGAGGGATTAGGATTCAACCAGGTCAAGATTCAGCACAGCACGTACGGCCTGGTTGGATTTAGGACAAGGTTGGTACTGTTTCCTCGGTGTGTTTTAGGTATTTCATACCTGCAGATTCTACCCCAACGACTTGAGGACACACTTCCAGGTAACAGGGAGTCTCCATGGCGAAGTAGGCATGCCGTCTGCCTCGCGCTCCGAAGGTCGTGGGTTCGATTCAAGTCTACGTCGTTCGGTTCACGAGTGCGATTTTCTAGAAGAATCCTGGGAGAGAAGGGAGAGGGGGTCGATGCAGCAGCTACAGAGTTCGTGCTTTGTGCGACGCTTTCGATAGACAGCCCTGAGGAAAGAGACCGAATCATATGAGATACAACCCGGTGCAATGAACACGATCTCTTGCCTTAAAAACTCTATTAAAACTACCAGGTAACCGCTATAAAGCCAGGTGGTGTGTATATACAACATTGTGTTTTAACCATAACTTTCTTAAGTAGATTCCATCCCAGCGGCCAGAGAGCACACCACCTGGCAACAGATGCAAAGCCAGGTGATATGTATATGCAACATTTTGTTTCAAGCATAACGGTGATAAGTAGTTGAACAACGCACGCTATTTAATCTTCATTGACTACTTACGAACTCCATGTTCCGTACATTCTTTTTGTGATTTGTCCTTCGGCAAATGCCAGACATAAGAGACACGATTGGGTGTTGTTTCATGGTTGCCAGCTTCAAAGTGTGAAGAATACCAAAACACCTTATATCACGATTATCATCGCCTGTTTATCTAAGTATCTCTGCTTTTACAGTGTTGATGGCTTGCGAGTGGTGAACTTTCACCTATGCTCGTTGACCTTTTCCCTCCACTCTTTGATGTCTTTGTCGGTATAATACTTCTCTATGTCGTTCAAGTTAGTTTGTCTGTTGCTTCCTTTTTGCTATTTTTGTACCCAAGAATGTAGATGAAAGTAAATTTGTATATCTATTTATCTGTCTGTACTATCTATCTATCCGGTCATCCACTGGCCTTTCTGTCCATATCTGCTTTTCTGTGTTTTTGTCCAAATTGTAAGGTTGACTGTGTGGGTAACACTCAGAAATATCAACTGGGGAACCCTTTGAGGCCACTAAAACAGCTCATAAACAAATTGACATGTATTGTTTGGCACATACAGAAGTAGAAGGGTTGTTCAGTTGGTCATGCGTCGAAGTACACTTGTACTTGCAGCGAGGTATGTCGTCATTTGGGGGTAACAGGTTCGAATTCCGGTGGGGTACTATAGCCTTCATTTATCTGGTCTAATGTTTCGAATATCTTAGGTCATTAATTAGCAACAATGGTGACACAATGAAAGAAATTAAAAGACGAATATCTATTACTCTTTAAAATCTAAAACAAATGAATAAATTGTGGAGTGGGACAGAGAACTTCAAAAATTAGATTTTTAAGAGAATGCATATTTCCTATTGCAACATACGCATGTGAAACCTGGAGACTTTCTAAGCAAACTGAACAGCGTATAAATGCCTTTGAATATAAATGTTGTAGACGAGTTCTAGGCATGTCTTAAATACAGTAAAGAACAAATTTATCCATACGACAAGATCTGAATATTGAAGGAGATTGGCTACTAAAGACGATAAAACAAAGAAAATTGAAATATTTTGGTCACTTGAAACGTCACGAAAGTTTAGAGGGAACAATAATAGAGGGGTAAAGGCCTGGGAAGAGAGGAAGAGGAAGGCCAAAGAGAAGATGGGTGCAGGATGTGGTGGATGATCTCCAGATGGGTGTATCTTACTTGACAGAGAAGTTTTCCGGAAAGTTGTTATGGGAGCGAGGTTCTGCAAAGAACATGCTACTGAATGAATGAATGAATGAATGAATGAATGAATGAATGAATGAATGAATGAATGAATGAATGAATCCCCTGGTCTCTACTTCTTTCCTCTGCTTCTATGAATAATCGTCAAACAATACATGCGAATTTATTTATGACTCTCTCTCTCTCTTCTCTTCTCATCTCCTTCCCCCCCCCTCTCTCTCTATTCTCCCCTCTCTTCTCCTTTCTCTCTCTTTCCTCCTCTCTCTTCTCCTCTCTTCTCTATCTCCTGTTCTCTCCCTTCTCCTCTCCTTCCTCTCCTCTCCCTCCCCCTTCTCATCTCCTCTTTTCTTCTCTCTTCTCTCTCCCCTCTTTCATCTCCTCTCTCTCCTCATCTCTCTCTCTTCTCCTCTCTTCTCCACCTCTCTCTCTCCTCTCCTCATCTCCTCTCCTCACTCTCTCTTCTCATCTCCTCTCTTCTCCCTCGCTCCTCTCTCTCTCTCTCTCTCTCTCTCTCTCTCTCTCTCTCTCTCTCTCTCTCTCTCTCTGTGATAACGTCTTTAACGTCTTTTAGCAAAAGGACAATTCAATTCAATTCAACTTTATTTTAAAAGGGTTACAAATTGGGCACGAAGGCCTGTCTTCAAAACAAAACGTGAGGCCCCGTGTGCTTGAGTGATGTATCGAACCGTTTGGAATGTCCTGAATGGACATAGAAACAATCGCATTTTTAAGGACGTGAGACTTTGCTCTGGTTTAATGTGAATCTCTCTCTCTCTCTCTCTCTCTCTCTCTCTCTCTCTCTCTCTCTCTCTCTCTCTCTCTCTCTCCCTCTGTCTCTCTGGGTATTTTTGTATGTAACTAGGACGTGCCCCGCCTCAGAGAATGACAGTACATTTGTGACATTATTTTAAGTGCGCGTTATTTACCATTGAATGTGTCTGTCTATCCAAACTACCTGACTGAGCTACTAACTAACTAACTAACTAACTAACTAACTAACTAACTAACTAACTAACTAACTAACTAACTAACTAACTAACTAACTAACTAATTAATTAACTAACTAACTAACTAATTAACTAACTAACGAACTAACGAACGAACGGACGAACCAACCAACCAGCCAGCCAGCTAGCCAGCCAGCCAACCAACCAACCAACCAACCAACTATTCACGAAGAGCAACGAAGAAGTGCCCGATATCTAATAACTGGCAATCGGCATTTTCTTTAATGTTATTTCTGGTGTATGATGTACGAGTTGGCTTCACATCATAACCTTAAAAGGTGATTGAAATTACAAAAAACATAAATAAATAAATAAATAAATAAAAGAAGAAGAAGCGTGCCATTGTCTTGTAACCTGCTAATATTGCTGTTATTGATGTCAAGAGTGTTAAGCACGTGGCATCACGGTGAAGACGAACCCCGGTGGCATCTTAAGAACACTTTAAAGATGACTGCCCCACTTTTGACATGCACCAAAGAGGAGCAGCGTACTGTTGTCCGTTTTTTTTTAAATAAGTGAAAGGGTGAAACCTATAGAAATTCATCGGCGAATGAAGAGCCAACATGGTGAGTTGGGCTTCTCGTAGATATTATTGTTGTTGTCCGTTTTATTTTAAGGTTGGCTGCACGTAGATATTATTGTTGTTGTCCGTTTTATTTTAAGGTTGGCTGCACGTAGATATTATTGTTGTTGTCCGTTTTATTTTAAGGTTGGCTGCACGTAGATATTATTGTTGATGTCCATTTTATTTTGATGTTGGTTTCGCGTAGATATTATTGCTGCTGTCCGTTTTATTTTGTGCAGTAAGAGAGGGTCCTTCATTGTTGGGTAACATGTAAAACTGAACGGCATATTTACATACCGCGAGGCGTTTATGGTGCCAGCCTAATACAGTACAAACCGCTTAACGCGATCTCGGATAAGACGACTTTCTGTTGTGAAGAACAATGTGTTAACCCCCGGCAATATTTCTTCTGTATGAGAAGAACTATTTCTTGGCCTCAATTGAGTTCGCCTTATCAGGTATGCACTGGATGGGTGATGTGGTCACTATCGCTCCGGCCGCTGTTCCTTTCAAGCAGAATCCGTACCATCAATTCTAGGCTGGGTCAACCTGGGAGACACTGTCAATTTGTAAACAGCCCGCATCGATGGGGATTGGAACATATGTCCACGGGGACGGCGTGCAGTCACCTGTGACTTTTTTTGTTGTTGTTCGCATATCCTTTACAGGACATCACTGTCAACATCAGCATCTTTCAGCTGATTGTTGATGTCTTGGCAAGATTAAGCTCAGTAGTTTGCCATTGCTTTCTGAGCGACCGGTTCACATACCCCGTAAGTTACCGATGCGGAGAGAACCGCTATCAATTCTCGCGCACGTCACGTTACTCACGAGAGTATACGGGATTACGGAGAAAGTCGTGTAACCCCTAGACCCTGGAGGGCGGCCACCTGTGACTAAGAACAATATATTGTTGAGTGTTGCGATGAGGGTACCTCAAAGTTGATGTTGTGCTATTAGAGAGAGAGAGAGAGAGAGAGAGAGAGAGAGAGAGAGAGAGAGAGAGAGAGAGAGAGAGAGAGAGAGAGAGAGAGAGAGAGAGAGAAAGAGAGCGAGGCTTTGGTTTAGGATTTAGTGACATTGCGTGACAGTGTGACAGTTCCCCGTTATTCCTTCCTAGTCGAGGGTTATAAATCAGCCGTAGTCGATTTGGAAGCAGATCGTTTTGCGTTGATTTCGATGCTATGAAGCGTCTGCCATTCAGAAAGCCATGGAAAACTCAATCAATCAATTATGTGCCATGCCGGAAAGCGTGGGCGGTCATGACTCGCCATTTCACTCGATCACTAGAGTCATGGATCAGCTCAGTGTTCCTGTCTCGTCCATGCCATGTGGCCAAGCCATCCAGGTAATTTCCTCTTGGTCTGTTCCCTTCGATCTTGCCAGTTGTCATTAAGTTCTCCAATCCAGTTCTTCTCATAACATGTCCAAAAAAATTAGACTGTCTACGTCTAAATTCTCTCATCAATTTACGATTTTCATTTGTCTCCATTAGTACTTGGTCATTGGTTTTTCTGTCTGTCCATGGTATTCTTTGCATTTTCCTCAGAAACCACATTTCTGCTGCCATCAGATGTTTTTCAGCTTGACTTCTCATTGTCCATGTTTCACATCCATACAAAAGAACAGGCTTTATGTAGCCGTGGTGGATGAAATTATGAGAGCAGCCGACATATAGTTGTTGGTTATGGTATCAAGTTTCGCGACGGTAAGCAGAAGATCTCTTTCACGAGAACATGGCTACGGTTACCCGGCCAGTATAGTCACTGCTAAGAAGAAAAAGCAACGGCAATCTACCTTCTTTAAAAGTGCCTAGTTTATTATGATTCGCTTAAAGGCAGATCATCGCAAGACAAGGACACAGACATTAAAATTAGCAACATGGCAAACTACTGAACTTAAAACTGTCTAGTAAATCTCACACAGATAATGAATGCTGGGGTTGATTGCAACGTTCTGTAAAGGACACGCAACTGACTTTCATGACAGAGAAATGCGTTTACCGTATAGTAATGACTTCCACACAGTATTATAAATTCAACACCTTAACACAAATGCACGAGTCCGATTGGAAGGGCCCATAAACTACACATCATGAGTCTGGTTCAGACATCCAACTCAAGTCAGTCACAAGCAATAATGTATATAATGAAATAATATATATATCATCATCTTCTTCTTCCACTTTTGCCGGCAAAAGCGTCATGAGCAGGAATAGTTGACGTTCCAGCGCCGGGTGGGTGGCACTGGATAGTGTCAGTCCAGGTGATTGTACAATATATTAATTTGTTAAATTTGTAATAATAGGCCTAAAATAGTATGGTATAGTCACCAATGCTCAATTAGTGAACTAAACAAACTCAAGTGAATTTCGCCTAACATACGTTTACAAAGTGCACTAACAAGTATGTTATTTCTTCTTCTTCTGCGTTCATCCGGATTTTTTTTTTTTTTTTTCGGACGTGATTGCGTTGTGCCTGTTTACAGCAGAGCTGCGTTCTTGCGCCGTTAGGCAGACACATCCGACTTCTGCGGGCATTTGTTGACCGGGTTAACCTTCCCGGGGGTATGTTATTTGACTTGCAACATAAATAAACACAAGCACAACACATTATCTCGGTAGTCAGCATCGTACGGCAAACAAGATACTCACAAAACCACAACCGCCGGGGCAATATTGGAAATTAAAGGAGGTCAATAGAAAAGTAATGTAAAATTAGAAGAATGGTAATACAAGAATAATGTAATGTACCTGTTAAAATATGTTTAATGGCACAACTATGTATAAACAAAGTGAGTTCCAAGACCTTTACAAGAAGTTGCAGTCAACCCCAGCAATTGATGGCTGTGTATAATTTACTAGGTAATTTTAGTTCAGTAGATGGACGCAGTCCGTAATCCCGCATACCCACGTTTGAAACACAGTTGTGTTGGTTTTTGTATGAAATGGTATGGGGTCGGTCGTTCAGAAAGCAATGGCAAACTAATAAACGTAAATTTGCCCAGGAATCACTAACAGCCAAATAATGCTGGGTTTGACTGCTCCGTCCTGTAAAGGACATCCAACTACCTTTTTTAGTGTACCATTACTTTCTGAAATGCCAACGTCTCATACTATCGTAATCATCGCAAAGTGGTCTGCTTCCAAATTGTTTGCGGTTAATTTCGAAGCCCTGACACACCGTGTCGGGGAATTATGACGCTGCGGTTGTCACTGTCCACCAATCCACAGACGTCGGGTACAACTATAAAAGAGCCCTTTACACGTCTAAAAGCCTATTGGTAATTGGTCATATGGTGCTAGACCAATATTTGTATAGACCATTCGGTGGGCCATGCGGTCAATATTCCGCCGGTCGCTTTTACTCCCCAAGTACATTTCCTGTTACTAAGTGTAGCTGGGTCGATGTTGGAGCTCAGGCCACTTTAACAAATCCGCCTCGATGCAGACTCAAACCATGACCAACCGAGTTGACAGGCGAGAGTCTAGCCACCACGCTATCGCTGACTCCCCACATCTAATGTACAGTGAGAATTGGGCTGTTCTTGTATGTGTTGTTAAAACCAGATCAATAGCACAGGCGTATTGCGTTTTATATTACATTTTCTGACCTTTCAGCCTCTTCTTCTTCTTATAGTTCATGCCCGTGAGGCGTTGGCGATCCTGTCTCTCCACAATCCTCTGCTTCGTGTGCCTCCAATAATTTCTGTTACTGGTGTTCCTGCATGCCATAGCTGTCAAACTGTCAGCGCATCGTCTCTTTTGGTTTCTTCCTGCTTCTCTTTCCCTTCCAACTTTCCCGTTGGATGGGCGTACTCCAGCTTTTCCCTTTCTCTTGATACGCCTAATCCTAATGAATATGGACTGTCTTCATCTGATGCGAGTAGCCAGTTTCTCTTTGTTAAATTATTTCAAAATATCTGCACTAGCTCTTTTTGTCCATTCCTGCATCAGTTTTTCTAAAATCCCATTTTTTGTTTAAAAGGACAAACTGTATATATATATATTTTTTTTAAACGGGTAAATGGGAATGTTCTTAAACAAGTGAATCGGTACAACAATCTCGGAATCCGTCATAACATCTGGTGGGAGATGCCTTGTAGAGATTAGATCGAGAATCACCATGGCGAAGATAGCCTTTTAGCAAGGTAGAAAACATGCTGACCAATATAAATATGTCAATTGCAATCAGAAAAAGGGTGTTTAAGTACTACATTGAACATGCAAGTTTATATGGATGTGAAACATGGACAATGAGAAGACAAGCTGAAAAACACCCTAATGACAGTGGAAATGTGGTTTCTGAGAAAAATACACAGAATACCATGGACAAACAGAACAACCAATGAGCAAATTAAAACTGTACACTGATTAGAGAAATTAGACGGAGACAGTCAACATTTTTGGGCGCGTTATGAGAAGAAATAAACTATAAAACTTGGTCACAACTAGCTAGACTGGGCGAAATAGAAAACAAGGGGAAGGCAAAGAAGTAATTATCTGGATGGCTTTCCAACAATGGCAGGATTGAGACAAGACTCTGGAGATCGTGTGAGATGGCGAAACATGACCGCCCACGCTTATCGACATGGCACATGATGATGACGATTTTTAAACTGTCATGAATCTCGTGTCAGCTTCTATCTTTCACTCACGGTGCTAAATTTTACATTCGTGTTCTAACTTTTCTGCTTCTGCCCAGGCAAATAAGGGATACAGGAAAAGGTGTGTTCGTTTGACATTTCCGCTGCCAAACGTAAACGTCTAGATAGCTTCCATGAGGGATCGGACAATCTGACACTGAAAAGTCACGCTTGAAAACAATTTCAGAACCAACCACAGACAATCTGCATCTAGAACTCCTTCCTCTTTTTCTTGAGCCCTACTGCTTTTGCCGTGAAGTGTGGCAGAGATGTCATTTTTCTGTTTTGTTCGTCTTCTTTCTTGTACCAACGCCATATTTGATTTCATAAATGTCTGTTTAACTGCATCTAACCAACTTTTCCTGGGTCTCATCTTGCCTTGTATCCCGATGTTCTTATGTTGAAGTATTGTTTAATATCCGATCCATTTGATTCTGTTGGTGTTCTAAAAGTCTCTCGACTCGTTCGTAGTTTTTCATTTGTCTCTTTATCTCTTCTCGATTTCTTCAGCAGCTTTTCTCGTGAATCTCATCTCATCTAGAACCAAAGTATCAAATACCAACAAAATTCACTTCCGCTGGTAGGAAAAAAAATGAGTAGAGCACAGAATTCGTTTACATAAGAAATCTTTCCTCCAGTTTCTGCTGAAATTGGACAAATAATGCCTGGAACTCATTAGCACAACCAAACTGGCAATAGCTTACAGATTATAGCTGTCAGGATTTGTTATATCTAGGCAGGTCAAAAACACATTTTCAATCCAAGATGTTTTCATTGTGTGATTAAATAAATATTTCTTTGTGACGGGAAAACAGAATATGATACTCATATTAGGGAGGCTTTCATTATGTTTTGGAGATTAAGGGACCACCAGTGGCGATATTTTAGCTTACCTGACGTTTGTATGGTGGCCTGAATATTTGAATAGGGCCAGGCTGTGTTCGAATTATTGTCTATCTCTCCGCCTGTCTGTCCGTCAATCTGTCGGTCCGTCTGTCTGTCTATTTATCTGTTTGTCTCTCCGTCCATCCGTCTGTCCGTTCGTCCTTCCTCTGTCTGTCCCCATTAACCCACGTATGTTTCTTTTTCTGTATGTCTATAGGCTAGTGTGTCTGTTAATTCGTGGTTAAAATAATTACTAATAAACTACGAACATTAATGGGGTCGTGCCTGAGCAGAATAAAAGGACTAAAATGGCGTCACAGAATAATGGGAGAGAACTCGACAAACGTCAGTGAATCCAGGAGGACAAGGCACTGTCGCTGGAAACATTGGGAAAAGTATAACTAGAAAGCCCTTTGTCTAGGTACCAACAGAGGAAATGACATTGACGGAGATCTAGACACGCATGGAGAAGTGGATTAGAGACTAAAGTGAGTAGAATATGAGGATCTTGGGCGCAGCTGCATGGTTTAGTAAAAGATGGGACGGCTTAAAGTGAGTTTGTTGAGGAAATATGCTCCAGCGGAAAATAATAGGAAAGGATGATGAAAGGGAGACAGAAGAGGAGAGAGAAAGAAAGAGAGGTGAGGCAGCGAAAGAGGAGAGACGCGGGGAAAGAAATGGAACTGAGGAGCGACGAGAGAGAGAGAGAGAGAGAGAGGAGAGACAGAGCGAGAGAGCGAGAGAGAGGAGCGACGAGAGAGAGAGATTAAAGACAGAGCAGGAGAGAAAGGAGAGAAAGAAGAAGGAAAAAGAGAGGAGAGACGAGAGAGAGAAGAGAGAAAGCAAAAGACGAGAGGGAGAGGGGGAGAGAGAGAGAGAGAGAGAGAGAGAGACAGACAGACAGACAGACAGAGACAGAGAGAGAAAGAGAGAGAGACGTCTTTACATTTTTCTGATTGCCTGCCTACTTACCGGATTACCTGTCTACCCACTTGCCTGTCTATCCACCTGTCTACTGCCTACTTGTCTTCCTGTTTGCCTACATATATACCTGCCTTTCTGTTTGCCTGCTAGCATACCTTATTATCTGTTTACCTACCTGTATGTCTAATATGCAAAAAGGATAACTTATTATCAACGTCAACACTTACCACAACTATCATCATCATCTCCATGGCTGTCCGCTCCGATATGTTTGTCAGTAGGAGGTAAAGGGGCAGTAACTGTGCCTGGTCCCCATAACGGCCCTTGCGTCATAACAGGAATTCCAGTTTCTGATACGCATGCACGGATCCCAAGGGCAATAGCATCTTCTGCAGCCTGCTGTCGCTTTAATGCCACCTGAAGTAAACGATTGGAGCAGTTTTAACTTCTGTTTTAGGTAAGCTAGTATGGTTGTTACAGATATGTGGACAGAGATACGTCTAATCAGAAAAACAAAAATATGATCGACACATTCACGCAAACACACACATGAATGTGAAATACCAAAGTACATAAAAACAACATGGTAGAATGAGCCATGATGTTGAGTCGAGTTGAATCAAGAACGTACATTATAGCACACGGACATTATCATACGTGCTTCGTCCTCATCTTCAAGAGCTAGCGAAGAATCCCAATACTAATGGTGCCCGTAGCAGTCTGATTAATCTGCTTGTCTGACGTTTCCTCAGAGTCCTGAGTGTCAGCGAGATCTTTCGGTCACACCTTGAGGAACAATTTTCTCCATATCGTGACGATCTATCTGTTCTTCTGCACTATAGACACGATCCTAAAGGGATCCGACCACGCCTGTCTTATCATGCACCAGTACCTAATCTAACTGTACAGACCCAGCCAATCTGTCCGCCGGCTCGTTTCCCACCACACCAGAATGTCCTGGGGGAAAAACCCCAACAGATGCTCTCTATTTTCGATTGTTGAATGGAAGCTTGCCACTCTGAAGCCTGTCTGTCTTCACCTTTCTTATACTTTGTGAGTCCGCTACAGCCACTACATTCATGTGCTGTTTGTCCTCCAGCCAGCAGAACTCCGTTGTGACCTCCCCCGTCTCCATTCTAAGACTAGATGCTGTGGTATTAAGCCGTGACGCAGTAAGTAAAAGACACATTAGGGCCCATAAAGGCGTATTGGCATATAGTACTAGACCCATATATATATATTATATATATATATATATATATATATATATATATATATATATATATATATATATATATATATATAGACCCATATATTTATAGACCCATATATTTATAGATCCATATATTAATATTTACAGACACATATATTTATAGACCCATATATTTATGGATCCATATATTTATAGGCCCATATATTTATAGATCCATATATTTATATACCCATATATTTATAGACCAATATATTTATTAACCAATCGACACTCTAAGGTGATGTGGTCAGTATAACACCGTCTACCTTCACTTCTTATGAGATTTCCTGGTACCTAGTTTAGGTTGGGTCGACACCGGCAATTACATACCTCCGAGACACCTTCTCCTTGAAAGATTCTTTCACTTGCACATCCCCCAATCTTATCTATGTTATCATCTGCAAACGATGTGACATGAAATATGTTGGTCAAACTGGCAGACGCCTTGCCACCGCTTTAGGGAACACCTTGGGACATTAATTAAGGCGCTGACAGAACTGTCCCCAACCATTTCAATTCTTCTAACCACAATGGAGTCGGCGATGTATGGGTCACTGTACTGAAACCTTGCTTCTCTGACAACTCCATTAGGCTCAAAATTGAAAGTCAATTAATAAACTCTCAGGGATGCATTCACCCAGCAGGAATCAATACTATTGTTGATGCCACGGTATAACTATGCTATCTTCCCTGTAAGCTATCCATATCGGACTGTTTACTCACCATTTGGCAACACATCCTATCTGGCACTCTGACAGTCAAATTGTACTTAAACTTGTATAGCCCAAGAGCGCCTTTCTAAACCGGTTTAAACCACCATTTCCGTTTCCTTCCTGTCAACAAGGAGCTATGTTAATTTTATTTTGCGTGTTTTATTTGGTTGTTTATCTGTTTGTGCTGTCCTGTCCTTGACAAAGGTTCTTAGAACCGAAACGTCGGGTAGTCCTTTGTGTTCTATATCACCTATTTTTGTTCTATTACTCCATTTTTATATTTTTATTTATTGTTTCTGATTTTGGATGTTTTCACCTGCGTATGAAGTCCTTTGTAAGGATTTGTACTTTGTGTCTGTGTTTAGAATCTTTTCGCGGGAGCTAAATATACCTAATTGTTTGTATTTTCTTCTTCTTCTTCGTTCATCCGGAGTTTTTTTTTTCGGACGTGACTGCGCTGTGCCTGTTTACAGCAGAGCTGCGTTCTTGCGCCGTTAGGCCGACACATCCGACTTCTGCGGGCATTTGTTGACCGGGTTAACCTTCCCGGGGTTGTATTTTCATATTGTTATATCCGCTTCTTTTCGTTGGGATCCCAAGACAATTTTTAAAAAAAAAGTTCTCGAATGCGATAAGGAAATATATCTAGATTCTGGTATACGAGGGTAATGATGGTGGCAGAAACAGAAGACTATCTCTGTTCTTGTAAGACAAAGGAATGAAGATAGGAAGAAAGGAAATATATCTCTAATCTAGTAAGACAAAGGAATAAAGGTAGGAGAGAAGAAAATGTATCGCTTTTATGGTAAGACAAGTCAATGAAGGTGACAGAAACTTCTCTGATCTAGTAAGACAAAGGAACAAGAGCAGGAGAGAAAGAACTATATCTCTGTTACTGTAAGGCAAGTCAATGAACTGGGCAGAAACAGAAGCCTATCACTATTCTTGAAAGACAAGGGAATTAATGTAGTAGAGAAGGAAATATATCTCTCGTATGGTAAGACAAGTCCATGAAAGTGGGAGAAACAGAAGGCTGTCTCTGGTCTAATAAGACAAAGAAATGAAAGTAAGAGATAAGGAAATATATCTATATTGTGATAAGACAAGTCAATGAAGGTGGCAGAAACAGAAGACTATTTCTGTTCCAGTGAGACAGGCTACACACACGAAAGATCAAATGTTATGAAAAACATGAGAAGTATCACAAATACATAAATTTGCTTGCTGGGAAGTTTTGCGTGGTCTATTCTTCGTTAGGGATGAGAATTCTCAACAATGAGGAATGAAATGAAGAAGTAACTAAAATGCAGTACTTAAAAGTTAGTTGAAAGTCCCTTTCAGGATTCGCAATCAAGCCCAGCATTTACTGGTTATTTGTGATTTTTATGAAATTTTATGTCCAGTATTTTGCCATTACGCTCATCATCATCATCATCATCATCATCATCATCATCATCATCATCATCATCATCATCATCATCATCATCATCATCATCATCATCATCATCATCATCATCATCATCAAGTGCATTGCCACCTGGCGTAGGCGTTCATGTCTCTCCACAGAGCTCTGTTATTGGTGTTCTGGATCAACTCTGCTGATGATATTCCTCCGTCTTAGTCCATCTAGCATCATTTCTCTTGGTTTGCCCCTGCATCTCTTCTCTCTTATCCTTGATCTTTCCAGTCACATGTAGCTGACTTGGAACCCGGTATACCGATATTATGAACCTGCGTTCACCGTCCCTACACCACAGAAAGGTCTAAAATAACGTGAATGCCCGAAGACTACACATACTCACTGCAGGAAGCCGGGGCCGTTTGTTTGTTAGTTCGTTTTGAGCTCGAGCCTAGTCCTCTATTGACTGTTTTTGGGGTGTGTGATATCGTTCCCTATTACCAGTGTCCCTCGCCATCAGACGAACCCACTCCGATTTCTGAGGTACTTGTAATTTACATACTGAAGTCAAGAACGAGAAGTCAATATTTTAGTTCAACTAACCAGTGTTAATGGTTGAACTCGTTACCTCGCCATCAGCACATCGGAAGTCTAAGAGACAAGGCTCTTATCCATGCGGCCATGCTGACGTCCAAGAGTGGCATAAATCGAAGGATATCACCATTCTAGTCAAGCAGGTTATTGTGGGGTGATCTTGTAGAGCAGGGGTGTCAAACTCAATCGCTCAGCGGGCCAAAACTCAAATCACACGTAAGTTGTCAGGCCGAACAGGATAAACATTCAATAAGTCGAAAATTAAACCTTTGTTTTAAACATTAATATATATTAAAGCAGAAAAAAGAGCTGTGCAGTGTCAGTCGTGTCATTACTTTCATCGACAACAAGGGAGAATGCAACAGTCTTTGCCTTTTTTGATCAGCTGTGTTTCACATCAGTGGCCATCTCACAAACCCGATCAACAACCGTATTTCTGCTAAGGCTTACCTTTGCAAACATCTGCTATTTGTCTGAACACAAGACGTCACACACTTTCATCATGCAACGCTTCAGAAACTCTCCTTCTGTAAATGGTCGGCCAGATTTTGCGATCTTCTCCGCCACAATAAAACTTGCTTTCACAGCAGCTTCAGTTTGTGATTTTGCTTTGGTGAAATACAGATGTTGTGATGTTAGATGCCTCTTCAATTCTTCTACCTTTTGTAGCTTCTGCTTTGCATTCAGGCTGTTTAACTTGTCTTGATGTTTAGTCTCGCAGTGCCGTCTCGGATTATATTCGTTGGTCACAGCCACATTATCTCCACAAATTAGACACACAGGTTTACCGCCATTATCAGTAAACATATATTCAGCTCCCCAGCGGCTTTGAAAGTCTCTGTTTTCAGAATCAACTTTTCTCTTGGTCATTTTAAAGGCTAGCTTTGATTGAAAAACATGATTGTGCTTCTACCGACAGACGCTTGATTGATATAAGGTTAGTCGTAGCAGGAAAAAGTGATGTAATATCCGGGCACTGCACTACTTTCATTTCTTATGCGCCAATCCAAAACGAGTAACTGAACGTTGCTAGGTCACTATAACGACGAACATCCACTCACTACACAACTTTTATTTTCGCTTATTCTGATCAAAGCGAGAACACTGTCAGGTAGCCTATCATTTGGCAAGGCTGCTAATTAGGGAATTTGATGTGCACTTTATATCGTGGCCATTAAAAAAATATTGTTTGCCTAAAATTCTCTCTCGGGCCGAATATATTTCTACGTCAGTTGAGACCTCTCGGGCCTAATATGAATGTACGCTAGGCCTGATGTGGCTCGCGGGCCTTGAGTTTGACACTTGTGATATAGAGGAACTTAACGTTCACAAGACAAGGCCGTCTGATGACAGAAGCCATACTGAGTTCACGCCACTGATGACCTAACTGTGGCGCATGAATAAGATGTGACCCACACGAGTCACGTGGCGGCTAACGCCAAGGAGTTGAATAGACTCACAAAGGCAGACATCTACGTCAAGATGCCACGAAAGTAAGCTCAGGCATCGAGCGCCGCAATGGCGAAGACGACTGTAGTAGCTTCTAATCATGTTAAGATAGTGAATGTAGGCAGCGGGGAATGAACGCGGGAATCTTCGGATAATTGTTGAAGAACAAAGAGTTGTTGAGTTGAGTTCAGATAAGAACATCACTGTACTCAGGACATTCCCATACGCGCTTCGTCCTCTCGTTCAACAGCCAGCGATGAGTCACACTACTAATCGTTCCCACCGCTATCTCATTGAAAATTCTCCTTGTCTTCTCTCTCAGTTTTAAGATTCTTCCAGAACCCCTACCAATGCCCCGCAATCTCATCCTTTCCACATACGGGTTCTCAATGTGTTCCTCCACCTTTTCCACCTGGCCCCACGGGCGCACGACCGACTCTTCCTTGTCCATAGGTGATCTGCCACCAAGTGGTGCATTCCCTACCAGCCTATCAGCATGTTCCACTCCCCCCACACCCCATCATGGTCAGGGCTAAAACAAAACCATACAGTTCTCACAATCTGTGACCCCTGACGCGAGGCGAGCCATTCCACACAAAACACTCCTTTCTCCACCTTACTAAACATACTCTTAGAGTCCATGATGAAGACAATGGGTGTTGCAGTAGTCTCCTCTAACCAAAGTAATGCCGCTGTGACTGCTTCCATCTCCATTCTCAAGCTGGAGGTCGTAGTCCTCATATGTTATACTCTCCGTTTTCAGGAATCGTCCATTAGTCTTCGCATTGAAACCACTCCGTCTGTTGCTCACAACTGGCCCATCGGTCTAGATCACCTTGATGTGTATTACTCTGGATCAGTTGTTGCTCCTCAAACTCTGTGCAGCCCGCTGCCCATTCTCTACACTCATGACCCAGTGTCACTATTACATTGTGGCAGTCCGTCTTGTCTGCTCTTTTTTTCACGTTTGATGATCTCTAGATCACACACCTGACGTATAGATAGTTCTGTTTGTGCCATTCAGGACCCGCCCCGTCTTAGTCTATGACCCTTGACCATATCCATGGCTTCATGCAGGGGGTGATCCCTACATCAAGAGAGAGAGAGAGAGAGAGAGAGAGAGAGAGAGAGAGAGAGAGAGAGAGAGAGAGAGAGAGAGAGAGAGAGAGAGAGAGAGAGATAGAGAGATCGTAAATAAGTCACAGAAAATGAGAGAAATAATAAGTGAGTGAGTGAATGAGTTAAGAAGAACCATCTCACCTGGGCAGCCATAACTCTCTGACGCTCGGCTATAAGGTTACACTTGGGACAGGTGCAGTCCTTGTATGTACAGTGCCGTTTGTGGCCTTTGAGCCAGGAGACCATCCCATGATTTCTGCACCGGGCACATTTAGGTTTGCGGGCGCCCTTCTCCGTGAGAGGGTACAAGGCTGTAATCCCGTTCATAGTCTGCAGGTGAAACTTGGCAGGTTGTAAGATTGCAGGGGCAGTCAATATCAGGCCAGCCACCGGCTGTTGTGGTAGTTGGTGCTTGTGGTCAGTGATACTTTAGGGGTTCATTGTGATACATTTATGAATGTCCTGAAACAAGAGGGAGAACATTGTTAAATTGTTTTCCTTCGTCGTTTTCACCCTCCTCCTCTCCCTACTCCTCTTCGTCATATCATCATCATCATCATCAATATCATCATCATCATCATCATTATCATCATCCCCATCTGCTTTTTACTACTACTACTACTACTACTACTACTACTACAACTACTACTACTACTACTACTACTACTACTAATACTACTACTACCACTGCTACTACTACTACTACTACTACTACTACTACTACTACTACTACTACTACAGCTAGTGCTACTGCTACTGCTACTACTTCCTCCCCAACCACCACCATCACATCTTCTCCTGAATATGCTTCAGCGTGCCTGACATTTCATTCCATTCCCGGTGATAGATCATTGAAGACCAGTCATTGATTGTACATAGATCTATTTCTACACTGCCTCTCTGTCAGCATCTGTGGTTTGGGGCTTAGTGAAAGCAGTTTCACAATGTCCCGGCATACCGAATAGGGGTTCGAAATTAGCCGAAATCAGTCCAGCATGATCTCTCTTCTCCTCCCTCCCCCGCCTCTCTTCCCCTCCAGCCTTCTCGTTGTGACGACATACTCCAGCTGTCTTGTTCTCATGGCATGCACAAAGAATGTGGACTGTCTTGTTCTGATGCGAGTAGTCAGTTATTTTTTTGCGTGGTAACAGCTTTCAATATATCTCCATTGCTCTTTCTATCAGCCCACGGTGTTCTCATTAGTCTTCTATAAAGGCATATCTCCGCATCTTCCACATCATTCCGCACTTGTCTGCCAATTGTCCATGATTTTCTTCCGTACATGGCAAAGACCAAAGAGAATCTACACAGCTAAACACAAATCTAGCCTCAGGATTAATATTATTAACACTCATGATCCTGAAAAGTGCTTTCAGTTTCAACAGCAACTTGAAGACGCTTTCACTGATACACCAGAGAATTGTACAGTAAATGAAAAGTGGGGTCAAATTAAGGAAACTCTTTATAAAACTGCCATAGGGGTTTACGGCTCTGTGGATCATAAGAGGCAGGACTGGTTTGCGGCCAACAGCGAGACTCTGCAGCCCTTGATTGATAAGAAGAAGAAAGCTCTCTTAAGAAACAAGGAAAGACCAACGCGTAACACTCTGAGTGAGCTTAGGCAAGCTAGGAAGGATGTGCAAAAGGCTGCCAGGCAGTGTGCAAATGATTATTGGATCAAGTTATGTGAGTCCATTCAAATCGCAAGTGATAAGGGAGACATAAGAAGCATGTATGAAGGAATAAAGAAAGCCTGCGGTCCAGTGATCAAAAGAAGTGCACCATTGAAAACCTTGACTGGAGAAATCATCACTGACAAGAAACAGCAGATGGACAGATGGGTAGAGCACTATTTGGAGCTTTACTCAAGTGAGACCAAACTAGCGGATGATGCCCTCAACGCCATAGAGGCCTCTACCAACTCTTGACCACCTGGACACACTTCCCACCATAACAGAAGTTAAGTGTGCTATAAATGAACTTGCATCTGGCAAGGCTCCAGGTAAGGATGGGATTCCAATAGAGGTTATCAGGAGTGGGCAAGACACACTCACTATACAGATCCACCAGCTAATAGAGCTATGCTGGCGTGAAGGACAAGTCCCACAGGATTTCAAAGATTCAAGCATCATAACACTGTACAAGAACAAGGGCGATCGGAGCGACTGCAACAACTATAGGGGTATCTCACTTCTGTGTATTGTTGGAAAAGTATTTGCCAGAATTGTTCTGCGCAGACTTCAAGTCCTAGGAGATCAAGTCTACCCCGAATCACAGTGTGGCTTTCGACAGAACCGGTCTACCACTGATATGATATTCTCATTGCGACAAATGCAAGAAAAATGCCGTGAACAGAATCAACCACTGTTTATTGCCTTCATCGACCTCACAAAGGCATTTGATTTGGTCAGTCGTGAGGGTCTGTTCAAGGCACTAAAGAAGATTGGCTGCCCACCAACTCTTCTGTCCATTGTGGAATCGTTCCACACAGGCATGAAGGGTATAATCAAGTTTGATGGTGCAACTTCTGAAGAATTTGAAATCAAGAGTGGAGTTAAGCAAGGTTGTGTACTAGCTCCCACCCTCTTTGGAATATACTTTTCACTTCTACTGAAATATGCATTTCGTGATCAGGATGGTGGTATATACATTCACTCACGCTCAGATGGCGGCCTCTACAATGCTCAGAGATTGAAGGCTAAGACCAAAATTAGGAGAGTACTGATCAGAGAGTTGCTTTTTGCAGATGATGCTGCAGTTACGACCCACTCTGAGGAAGAATTGCAATGTCTACTATCTGCATTCTCCAATGCTTGTTCTGAATTTGGTTTAACAATTAGCAAAAAGAAGACACAGATTATGTCACAAGGTGCACATGGGGTACCATCAATCTTTATTGACGACGCCGAACTAGAGATAGTAGACCATTTTACATATCTAGGATCAGTGGTAAATAGCAAATTATCCCTAGATCAGGAAATCAACATCCGGATTGGTAAGGCAGCAACAACAATGAACAGGTTAAGAAAAAGAGTCTGGGAGAACAGGAAGCTTACTGCCAAAACAAAAGTCCTTGTCTATCAAGCCTGTGTCCTTAGTACTCTTCTCTATGGCAGTGAAACCTGGACAACTTACTCACACCAAGAGAACAACTTAAACAGCTTTCATATGCGGTGTCTGCGAAGAATTCTTGGTATTAAGTGGCAAGACAAAATCACAAATACTGAAGTATTGGAAAGATCAGGTTGTGTGACAGTTTATTCCATGCTCAGTCTTCGTAGACTTAGATGGATAGGACATCTTAGGAGGATGGATGATGGTAGAATACCAAAGGATATCTTTTTTGGTGAATTACAGATGGGTAAGAGATCTCAGGGTCGGCCTCTACTACGATACAAAGATGTGTGTAAGCGGGACATGATTGATACAGGCATTGATAATGCACATTGGGAGCAAGTCGCCGCTGAACGTGTTGCATGGAGGGCAAATATCAGAAATGGAATAAAGTCAAAGGAGAAAATTATTGCAGAAAAGTCACACACCAAGCGTTTGAGACGTAAGATGGTGCATGATGGTGGAAATGACCACGTGTTCACATGCACCCACTGTGAACGGACATTTACAGCGCAAATTGGCCTTATCAGTCACACTCGCTACCGCCATAGTTAAAAGTTATTATGCCTTTTTAAAGCACAAACTATCGTCTGTCAAGACGGCAAGGTGCCAATGATGGCAAAGTACTGAAAGTAAAATGTCCCAGTAAATGACTGTCAGCCATTAAAACCTGGGGTTGATTGCAACGTCCTGCAAAAGAACATGGAACTCTGTCTCTGCAATTGCTTCGCGGATGTCCTTTCCGCCTTCCCATTTGTTCTGTATCCGTTTATATTTTCTTATATTTCTTCTTTAACCAACAATCTTCTAATGTGATCAGAAACCATTTTATTCTGTTTGATGTCACATTGTTGACAATTCGTGGATATATCTACATTTGTTCTAGTTCTTTGTTTCACGCCACCATCTACTTTCGAGGGAGCCACTTTGGCGCATTGGTAGCAAGTTTGCCTGCCGGCCAAGCCGTCATGTATTCGAATCACCAAAGCGGATTTGTTAAAATTGGCCCGAACTCCCAGGTCGATCTCGCCTAGCATGGGTACCAGAAAATGATCTGGGGACCGAGTTGAAATCGATCACAGCACACACTGTAACAATTGGTCTATCAAAGTATAGGGCTAGAACCATATACTGAATACGCCTCAAAACATGGAAATGGGTCCTTGAAGGTACTGAAGGTACTAAACCTTCTATACTATACCTTCTATACCAGAGGTTCCCAAACCACGGCCCGCGGGCCACTTGTGGCCCGCCAGCTGTCAGAAAGTGGCATGCGAGGCCTCATTATTTAATATAATATACTCTCTTCATAAATCAGTTCGTATTTCCTGATGCCAAGCTCTGTCAATTACCGCAAAACCTTCAGCACGAAGTAATCGATTTGAAATGCAATTCTGCACTGAGATGTAAATTTCTGGAGCTGCCTGCTTCACCTTCAGCTGATCATATGATTTCATTCTGGCGACTATTGCCTGTCGAACAATTTGGACACTTGCGTTCATTCGCCCAGATGTACATTTGTCGTTTTGGTTCGACTTACAGATGCTAGCAGTCATTTGCCGCAATGACCGTTTAAAAAAACAAAAAAACAAGCAACGTTCCTGACTCACCGGCAGTAACCTAGTTGCGCTTATGACTTTGGGCACAAGAGATTTGTGCCCAGACATTGATAAACTAACATCTGAACTTAAGTAACTGGTTATGAAGAGAGAGAAAGACTGACCACTTATCCCTCTATGCACTCAGGCCTACAATATATTATAATTATAGCACATATAGTTTTCTGCTCCGGCTTTTTTTTTTTTTTTTTAAAGTTTTCAACTCGCGGATAAAACATATTATTATCTTATGTAATGAGAGACTATCATTGAATGTAAGAGAGAGAGAGAGAGAGAGAGAGAGAGATAGAGTGCTGAAATGGTGTATGTAATTCGTTTTGCTGTATAGCAGCAAATCATGAAACGTAAATGAACAAATCAGGAACAACTTAGAAGCAATGGAGATGTGGTTCCTGAGATGAATGTTGCGAATACCTTGGACTGTCAGAGTAACTAACAAAACTTGCCCGAAAGAGGCTAATAAAACTAGAACATTATATACAACAATACGAAAGAGACAAACTGCTTTCTTTGGTTATGCCATGAGGAGAGAGGCACAGGAGAACATCCTGACAACTGGAAAGTTCAAAGGGAAGAAACGCAGAGGCCGACCAAGAGAAATGATGCTGGATGGACAGAGACGGTGATATGGAGGAATAACATCAACAGAGTTGACCCAGAACACCAAAGAGCAAGAAATGTAGAGAGACAAGAATGCCAACGCTAGATGGCAGGGCTCATGATGATGATTCTTATTCTAGAGTGTGATACCAATTCCATGAGGCTGGATCAATCCCAGAACCATTCTAACAGTTACACGCCAGAGGGCCGACTTCCCCGCGCCTAGTTTGGCCTCATCTAGCTCAGTCTCCCTCCCTAAAACAGCGAGCACCCGCCGAGAAGCTCGTACAACGCACGAACTCGGTAGCCCCACCGGTGACTCCCGGGGGTCTCCGGAAAATTCTAGAATTTTCAGCCTTGCCACTGCCGAGGACTGAACACAGGATCGCTGCGCCCGTAGAAGAATAAACTAGCCACTGCACCATAAAGATACGGTACGAACTTATCGTACATATTGTCTTTGGCTGAATTCCAGATCGACGTGTAGATGAAAACACGACCACCTCATCATGTCCTGTGTCAAAGTTCAAGGCCATTTTACGCGCCTAAGGAGCATTGGCCATACGGTGCTAGACCCATTATTTTTATAGACCAATCGGCTTTCGGCGGTTGATGGGGTCAGTATCCCGCCGACCGTCTTCACTTCCCTGGACATTTCCCGGTACCCACTTTAAGCTGGGTCAACCTGGGACCCCCTGTCCATTTTTAGAAATCCGCCAAATTCGGGTTTAAACCCATGACCACCAGGCTAGTAAATGATTTTATAGCCACTAGGCTATCCCATCTTGTGATATCTTGACATAATCATAATAGCAATATCACTGACAATAGTGATGATAATCATCATCATCAAATGCCGTGCCGACTGGCGTAGGCGTTCATGACTCTCCACAGATCTCGGTCTTTGGTTTTCTGGATCAACTCTGCCGTTGATATTCTTCCATGCCGACGTCGCAATCCATCCAGCATCAATTCTCGTGGTCTGCCCGTGCCTCTCTTCCCCTCGATCTTTCCAGTTGTCACGATGTTCTCCAGCGACTCTCTTCTCATCACATGACCAAAGAAAGCTGTTTGTCTCTTTCTTATTGCTGTATATAATGTTCTAGTTTCAATAGCCTCTTTAAGGCATTCGTTGTTAGTTACTTTGGCAGTCCAAGGAATTCGCAACATTATTCTAAGGAACCACATCTCTGTTGCTTCCAATCTCTTGCTAATAATAATAATAATAATAATAATAATAATAATAATAATAATAACTATTATAGTTTGTATAATAATACCGACACTGTGACAATGGGGTTGCGAACACAATTCGTAATCCCGCATACTGCGTTCGAAACAAAGCTGTGGATGATTTGGAAACAGGCCGCCTTACGTTGGTTTTCATACAATGATATGGGTGCCGGTTTTTCAGAAAGCAATGGCAAACTACTGAAAGAAAACTTGTCAATAACAATCAGCCAAAACAAATTGGGGTCGACTAAGAAGGATATGCAACTAGCTTTTCAGTATAATAATAATAATAATAATAATAATAATAATAATAATAATAATAATAATACTAATAATAATACTAATAATAACAACAACAACGTCAACACCAACAATTACGACTGCAACATTTATTAACGATTAGTAGTGTGACTCTTCGCTGGCTGTTGAACGAGGGGACGGGGCGCGTATGGGAATGTCTTGAGTACAGTGATTTCTCAACTCAACATTTATTATTATTATTATTATTATTATTATTATTATTATTATTATTATTATTATTATTGATGTTGTTGTTGAACACGATGTTTCTCTTCCTGTTGTCAGCCAGTACAACAGACGAGCTCATTAAGAAACTGACTTACGTGGACAAGTTAAACAATCTAAGAATGCACACTTTACAACCTGTCTATTTGTGAACCGCACATCTTATTAGGTGCAGTATGTGTGGGGAAGATACATACAGAACTCGGGGAGTTAGAGCCTGATTTGTGCACTTGGCAGGAGATAGCTTAAGGCCTAAAGCCATTAGGTAAGTGGGGGGGGGGGGGGGGGGGTAACACAAGCAACAGCGTAAGCAGAAAGAAGGGGGGGGGGAGAGAAAAAGAATGAGGAGGAGAAGAATGAGGAGGAAGAGGAGGAGGAGCAGCAGCAGAAGAAGAAGAAGAAGAAGAAGAAGAAGAAGAAGAAGAAGAAGAAGAAGAAGAAGAAGAAGAAGAAGAAGAAGAAGAAGAAGAAGAAGAAGAAGAAGAAGAAGAAGAAGAAGAAGAAGAAGAAGAAGAAGAAGAAGAAGAAGAAGGAGGAGGAGGAGGAGGAGGGGGAGAAGGAGGAGGAGGAGGGGGAGGATGGGGAGAAGGAGAAGAAGAACAAGGAAAAGAAGACATTCGTTAAATAGCTAAACGCTGGCTTCATTTATTAGTCAGTGTATCACTGTCTTCGATTATAAAGTAGCTTGTCCAGCTCTTAAATTATAAATTATCCTGTTGCTGTAATCAGCTATAATTATTGTGTAGCTGTCTTTAATTATAAATTAACATGTCGCCGTCTTCAATCAGTCAGCGTTTCACTGTCTTCAACTATAAATTAGCATGTGGCTGATTTCGATTATAAATTAGCGTGTTGATGTCTGTAATTATAAATTAGAATATCGCTCTCTTCACAATTGAAAATAAGCGTATCAGTTTCGTCGGTTGTAAATTAACGGTGGCTGTGCTCACAATTGTATATTAGCGAGTTACTGTCTCCAGTTGTAAATTAGCGAGTCATTGTGTTCACAATTGTAAATTAGTGTGTCACTGTGCTCACAATAATTATAAATTAACGTGTTACTGTCTTCTAACGTAAAATGGCATGCTACTGTGGTCAGTTGTAAATTAGCGTGTCACTGTCATCAACTGTAAATTAGCGTGTCACTGTCATCAACTGTAAATTAGCGTGTCACTGTCATCAACTGTAAATTAGCGTGTCACTGTCATCAACTGTAAATTAGCGTGTCACTGTCATCAACTGTAAATTAGCGTGTCACTGTGGTCAGTTGTAAATTAGCATGTCACTGTCTTCAACTGTAAATTAGCGTGTCACTGTGGTCAGTTGTAAATTAGCATGTCACTGTCTTCAACTGTAAATTAGCGTGTCACTGTCTTCAACTGTAAATTAGCGTGTCAATGTCTTCAACTGTAAATTAGCGTGTTACTGTCTTCAGTTGTACATTAGCGTGTCACTGTCTTCAACTGTACATTAGCGTGTTACTGTGATCTGTTGTAAATTAGCATGTCACTGTCTTCAACTGTAAATTAGCGTGTCACTGTCATCAACTGTAAATTAGCGTGTTACTGTGGTCAGTTGTAAATTAACATGTCACTGTCTTCAACTGTAAACTAGCGTGTCACTGTCTTCAATTGTACATTAGCGTGTCACTGTCTTCAATTGTACATTAGCGTGTCACTGTCTTCAATTGTACATTAGCGTGTCACTGTCTTCATCTGTACATTAGCGTGTCACTGTCTTCAACTGTACATTAGCGTGTCACTGTCTTCAGTTGTACATTAGCGTGTCACTGTCTTCAGTTGTACATTAGCGTGTCACTGTCTTCATCTGTACATTAG